>CAUYRH010053284.1:0-67296 GCA_963574655.1 Perodicticus potto
CCCATTACTGGGCATCTACCCAGAAGGAAAAAAATCCTTTTATCATAAGGACACTTGCACTAGACTGTTTATTGCAGCTCAATTTACAATCGCCAAAATGTGGAAACAGCCTAAATGCCCACCAACCCAGGAATGGATTAACAATTAACAATGGATTAACAGTGTGCATGGTATATGCACACTGTGGAATTCTATTCAGTCATTAAAAAAAATGGAGATTTTACAGCCTTTGTATTAACCTAGATGGAAATGGAACACATTACTCTTGGTA
This sequence comes from Perodicticus potto, assembly GCA_963574655.1. Lineage (NCBI taxonomy): Eukaryota > Metazoa > Chordata > Mammalia > Primates > Lorisidae > Perodicticus > Perodicticus potto. The sequence goes on from CAUYRH010053284.1 coordinate 272, forward strand.
AAGCATCCCAAGAATGGAGAAGCATGAATCACATGTACACAATTTTGATATGAGGACAATTAATGACAATTAATGACATGGTGGGGGTGGGGGAAGGGGAGAGCAGAGAGAGAGAGAAGGAGGGAGGGGTGGGGAAAGGAATGTCAGAGAAAGAGAAGGAGCGAGGGAGGTGGAATCTTGGTGTGTGCCACATTTTTAGGAGGCAAAACACGATTGTAAAAGGGACTTTATCTAACAAATGCAATCCCTGTAACCTGGTTTCTTATACCCTCAATGAATCCCAACAAAAAAAAAAAAAAAGAAAGGAAAGAAATTTAGCATTGTTTAGCAGAGTTTTTATATTCATTTAAAAGGAACATGGATAAAGATATTCATAACCGTAGAAATACAAAATCTAATAGCATTCTTTTATCTGTTCTAATATCTTACTCTATAGAAACTTTATGGACTTTTGATAAAGACTTTTCATGTTGTATAAAAAAGCAGCATTTCTAAAGCTTCCGACAAGTGAGTATTTAAGATAAATTCTGAAGGAATAACTTCAATGATCATGTGATTTGAGTAAGAGGAAAACCTGTATTATGATTTCTCAAGCATGTGAGCCTACTGTTGTAGCAAGGTTATGGAAGCAACCCTCAGCCGAGTGAGGTTCTGGTCTGTCTAAATAAATGTTTGTAAATAATCCTTAAAATGAAGAGGCATGTAGAAAAGCAAATAGAGTATATGTAGTTATATTTAGAGCAAATATAAATGTAATGAAGAGCCTCATGTCCTCAGTGACAGTCACTGACTTATAAGAGGACATTGTAGAAATACACACATATTTCTAGAATTTTAGCCTGCTGGTATAATGGCAAGCAAAGTTTAGTACCATGACTCAGGACTGTACATCAGGAAGAAATGCCCTCTGTAGATTAAGAAGAGAGGAAATTTCTCCTGTAAGTGAATGAGTTTGCTTTGCTCTAATTAGCCTTTATTTTTGTTCAGATACATGTTTTAACCTCATGTATTTGTTATAATACCAATGGGCAATCAACCAGGGCAAAGTGATTTTTCCCAGTCTCTCTGACGATGAGAGATTTAAAAAACAACCCATAGGTCTATTGCTTTACAACACCCTATTGCAACCCTGTGAGTATTTGATTACCATCTTAGGAACTGTCTTCAGAAGACAGAAGAGAGAAATGATAGCTGATGGGCACAGTGCGAATGTTAAATCCTGTGATGGATGGAGCCTGCTTGTCATTTGACACAGAGGCTGTAACTTGGGGGAACTGTACAATAGCTTCTGTGGTGATAATTTTCTGTGTGATATTTTCTTTCTATTTGAATTTTGCATAAAGGTTAATGCATTTTGTTTAAACTTTTCTTTCACAAATGTCTTAGTCTCTGAAACTATTAGACTCAGCTGTATTACTTTTATTTTTCTCTAGTCCCCTCTGGTCAATGACTTGATTAATTACTTTCCTGCCTATTTTGAGAAAGCTAATACAGTAAGAGTGCTGATATTGTCGCTAGGTTTAAAATGACAGGTGTTTTAAATAAGCATCTTAAAGTTGTAATAAACATGCTTCTTGAGAGGAAATTAGCAACACCTGCAAACAGTTGATAGATCTGCAGGGTAAGAATTATTGCTATTTTCATATCATCAAAAATTTTATTTGGATAATCATAATATACAAATATAATTTAAAAAGTTGGCAAGTGAACCAAAGTAAAATTTGTACTTTATGTTTTCTATAAGTTTCTAAAATAAGGCATTTTATTTCACATTTAATTTATTCAATGATTCTAGAATAAGAAAAATTACACAACTAGATTCTAAAGTATCTTTTTCCCTTTGTGAAGAAATATTCTATATCATTAAAATTAGTCTTTGAGCTGTGGTGATTTAATTATGTGTAGCCTGGTATTTTGCCAACTCATTTTTTAAATCTTTTTATTTCTTTTTATTTCAGATTAATACGAGGGTAGAAATAATTAGGTACAAGATTTGCATTTGTTAGGTAGATTCCTTCTTATAATTGTGTGTGACCCCCAAGAGGTATGCCATATACCCTAACATTGTGCCCATTAGATGGGAGCACACTAATCCCCTCCCTCCTTCCCTCTCCCCTTCTCTCCAACTTGAATTGAATTGAATTTTTCTCTTCTGTAGGCCTGTATTAGTTCATCTGGTAACTTCATGTTAATATTGAGTACTTTAGATACTTGCGTTCCATTCTTGTGATACTTTACTAACAAAAATGTGTTCCAACTCAAACCAGGTTAATACAAAAGATATAAAGTCTCCATCTCTTTTAATGGCTGAATAGTATCTTGTTATTCTATTCCTGGGTTGGTGGGCATTTAGGCATTTTGGTGATTCTAAATTGAGCTGCAATAAACAGTCTAGTGCAAATGTCCTTATGATAAAAGGATTTTTTTTTTTTCTGGGTAGATGCCTAGTAATGGGATTGCAGGATGAAATGTAAAGTCTATTTTGAGTTCTTTGAGGATTCTCCATACTTTCTAAAGAGGCTGTGTTAGTTTGCAGTCCCACCAGCAGTGTAAAAGTGTTTCCTTCTCTTCACATCCATGCCAGCATCAGCAGCTTTGGACTTTGTAATGTGGGCTATTTTTACTGGGGTTAGTTGATACCTCAGGGTGGTTTCTTTTGCATTTCTCTGATGATTGAGGATGATGAGCATTTTTTCATGTTTATTAGCCTTTGTCTTCATCAGAGAATGTTCTGTTTATATCACTTGACGAGTGATAAATGGGTTTATTTGCTCTTTTTGGCTGATTAATTTGATTTCTCTGTACATTCTAGTTACCAACCCTTTGTCAGATTTGTAACATGCAAACATCTTTTCCCATTCTGAAGGTTGTCTATTTGCTTTAATTGTTGTGTCCTTAGCTGTGCTTTTCAGCTTAATTAAATGCCATTTACTTATTTTTCTTGTTGTTTTGATTGCCAATGAAATCTTTTTCGTAAAATCTTTCCCCAGGCAGACATCCTCAAGAGTTTTCCCCACACTTTCTTCTAGGATTTGTATCATTTCTTTTTTAAATTTTCTTTAAAAAGCTTTAAATCTTTTTATCCATTCTGAGTCAGTCTTTGTAAGTGGTGAGAGATGCAGGTTCAGTTTCTGTCTTTTACATGTGGTTATCCAGTTTTCCCAACCCCACCTACTGAAGAGGGATTCTTTTCCCTAGTGTATGCTCTTGTTTAATTTATCAAAGATCAGATGGTGATACAAGGCTAGTTTTATCTCTTTTTCTATTCTGTTCCATATATCTATGTCTCTATTTTTGTGCCAGTACCATGCTGTTTTGATCACTGCAGACTTGTAATATAACCTGTAATGCAGTAGAGTGATGCCTCTGGTTTTGTTTTTATTACTAAGAATTGCCTTGGGCATACAGGTTGTTTTCTGGTTTCATTCATAATAAAGTACAATTTTTTCTAGTTCTTCTAGTACGATGCTGGTATTTTAATGGGAACTGTGTTAAGTCTGTGGATTGCTCTGGGTAGTACAGACATTTTAACAATGCTGATTCTTCCCAGGCAAGAGCATGGTATGTTCTTCCATTTGTTAGTGTCTTCTGTTTCTCTTCTCAAGGTTTCATAATTCTCTTGGTAAAGATCCTTTGCCTCTTTTGTTAGATATATTTTCAGGTATTTCATTTTCTTTGAAGCTACTGTGAAGGGTATCGTGTCCTAGATTAGCTTCTCGATTTGGCTATTGGTGGTGTGTACAAAGGCTATTGATTCGTGGACATGTATTTTGTACCCTGAAATGTTAAGTGTATTCTTGATCACTTCCAGGAGTCTTGTGGTTGAGTCTCTGGGGTTTTCTAAGTATAAGATCATATCATTGGCAAAGAGGGTGTGTTTGACCTTCTCTGGCCCCATTTGGGTGCCCTTAACATCTTTCACTTGCCTAATTGCATTGGCTAAAACTTCCAGAACTATGTTGAATAGTAGTGGTGGTAGAGACATTCTTGTCCGGTTCTGGTTCTAAGTGGAAAATTTTCTGTTTTACTCCATTCGGTATGATATTAGCTGTGGGTTTCTCACAGAAGGCTTCAATCAATTTAAGGCCATCTATGCCTGTTTTCTGAAGTGTACTTGTTAGAAAGGATGCTGAATTTTGTCAAATTGCTGACTTTAACCCCTTATGCAATTCTAGATCTTCCCCCCCCAAAACACTGTCTCAATATCTCTGAGAGTCCCTAGGAGAGTCTCAAATGGTGTATGAATACATGTGGTACCTACTACATGATATATTTTCCTTGCTTGGCTTTTCTGTTCCTTCCATTAAATGCTACTTTGTCCTCCCATGTACAATCCTCAGTGGACTGGAGCTCAAAAAGTTTGAATGACCTTACAAAGTGAGAAAGGAACGTTTATCACTATTGTTATTACCCTCTATTTTAGTGTTGTTAAAATGTTTTACAGAATATGCAGAGTTTTTAGTGAAATGGCTTTTTAAAATTTTAGTAAAGAGTGTGACTTGTCCCTTCCCCAACTCTAAACTCAGCTGAGTCCAGTTTGGGAACTGAGCTTGAATAGATGTGAGTGGAAGAAAACAAATTATACTTTCAATAGCTACTCTTCTCTTTTTTCTTTTTTTTTTTTTTATTGTTGAATCATAGCTGAGTACATTAGTGCAATCTAGGGGTACAATGTGCTGGTTTCACATACAATCTGAAATGTTGTCATCAAACTGTTTGACATAGCCATCATGTCATTTCCTTAGTTATTGAATGAAGACATTTGTATTCTGCATTTACTAAGTTTTGTCTGAACCCATCTAAGATGCACCATAGGTGTGGCCCCACCATTTACCCTCCCTCCACCCATCCTCCCCCTCCCCTGCCCTCCCTCGCCACTTTCCCCATACTCTTATGCTATAATTGGGTTATCTTCTCTTTTAATCAAGACTTTATTACTGAGTCAAGCTTGTCATGCCTGGGAACCTCTTTCTTTTTGGGGAGTTCTATCTTTGGAGCCTCCATAGTGGCCTACACAGTACAGTTTCAAACTTCTCATCATACCTGATGGGACCTCAGGGTCTCATCCCCTACTTTTGGGTCTCTGCCCTACTTTTATAATCTTAGAGTTCATTGATTCTTTAGATTCTTCTGATTTAGAATTGGATTTTGTATTTTATGTAAATACCTAACATAACTGGGAGACAGAACATCTGAAAGGAAGTTTGACTGAGTGGTAAATTCTTTATGAGATTGTTATGATGGCCGTCATTTATAAATGAATAGAAAATGAGAAATTGGAGATTTCATATGTGATCTACTAATTGAAGCCTTTGAACACTTGGGGGCACTTTTGATTGTAAATTTTTTCAGTGCTGATGACTTTTTAAAGAAAAATTATGAAACTATAAATGTAATTATAAAATGAAAAGATGGTTTTGGAAACTTAAATAGTATTACTTACACATTAAACCACCCAGAACATTTGAAACAACATACACTTGTGTGCAATAGAGAACATAAAGAGATCCCAATCAGGAAAGGGAGAAGCAAAATTACTCCTTAAGATTTTTCTCACTCACTCTAATGCCAAAGGATCCAAATATATTTTTAAATATATTCTATATTTTCCTCAGTGCCCCAAAGACCCTTCTATAAGCCTATCATCTTTAGGCAATACGTCAATGCTATTGTGCCATCATCCTATTCTATTCTGTGCCCATGGGTCTGCAAACATATTTGAAATTCCATGTTCCCACATGTGTTGGAAAATATTTTAACAACAAATTTGCATCTTTTCTAGGAATGTTTGTTCTGTCATGGCAGACCTCAATTTATGATAAAGGAACTGTGATTTTGGAATTTTGAATATTAGGTATAGGTTAATAGGGTGGTATGTGGGCAGAACTAATTGTATTCTCACAATCCATCAAATTACATGAAAATGAAACTCCATGTGATTTCTTCCTATGAAATTAATGTTGTGCAGAACATACTGCACTTGGGGATTGCATGTTTATAAGAGAAAAATAATACGATGTATTAAGGAAAACAAGAAATTCATAGTTTTGTTTAGTATTTCCCAGTGCTTGATGTTGGATAAGTCTCCATCCATTATCTCAGTAAAAAGAATGTGTTGGTAACAACTATCTCACTGGATTTAGTAAAAAAAAAAATTGGGAAATGTTGTTAACTTCAGAACTTTTATGAACTCTCACATGCTACATTAAAAAGGAACCATCTCTGGGAATATGAGGTCATATCCATACATATATGTGTATACAGAAATTCCATGTGTTAGGCACAAAGCCACTTTAAAAACTAACATACAGATATGAATATTTTTACATAAAGTCATCTAAAAGCTATTTGTACTCTCATTATGGTTTTTATTAGCAGTCTTGGGAAGTTTTAGCTTATACCATTTAAGAGAGAGTTTCAGAGGGCTAGATATAAAGAGGAGAGGTATTTTTAATTACTTTAAAACCTCTGTACCTTGGTTGCCTTAGTATTTCTCTCCTTTGGTTAATGATTTGGATTTCAAGCTATTTCGATATAGATGAGTCTATTCTGTGCATGTAAATGTTATGGTGAAAAAACAGTGGTGCCAAGTGGAAAATACAAATGATATAGAAATGACTGTAATCTGCATTTTCTCAAGATGCAGATCAAACATTTTTTCTGTACTAATATCCAACATTGTTATTGATTGTAGATGGGGCACACTGAGAGGAGCACAAGGGCGTAAAGAAAAATTCTGGGTATGTAACTCTTTCCACTTGAATTTCTACTGTGACCACAGTAGAACCTTCTGTTCCTCTGCTTCCTACTTTGTTTTATTTAGTCACATCCTAAGTGACTGTAATATTGCTCATAACATCAGATTTTCACCATTAAACAACTGGTTATATTTATTTAAATTATAGTATTAGTTTTCTTCAGCTCCTATTATTTCAAATTATTTAAAAGAAGAAACAGTATTTTTTTTCAAATTGAGAATCAACATTATGTCTTTTTCTTCTATTATCATCTATATTAAATTTGAACTAATGCTTAGACAGCCCACATATATGCATATATATCAATTAACTCGATGTTTATTAATGTTAATATCATATATATAGATGTATAGATTTTTTTTTTCTTAGAGGTTAAGATTTTTCTGTTTTCCAATTATAACATACCATGTATCTTTATGGAGAAAGAGCCAATATCTATTCTCAAAAATTACAAAAAAGAATTTGAATTAAAATTCAAATGAATTTTAATTAAATCAAGAAAACAATGTGAAGAAGACTAGAACATATTCCCTCAAATATTCAGTTTATTACAATGAATTTGCTCAATTATCCTAAGTTCTAATATATATGCTTTTTGGTAGAAATAGAATAAAGTGTATGTGATGATTTTTATCATGGAATTTAAATTTGAACGTACACGGTAAAGGCATAGTATAGTTTAGAAAACACTAGAACTTGTACTCATCTGAGTGATTTTTGATGCCTTCGCAAGGCATTCAGGAATGTGGTCACGTTTTGTATTTATGTTGTTGATCTATACAGGTATTATGCTTTTAGGTAGAGGAATTCTTTATATTTGTACTGAGCTTTTGAAAAATATCATTTTCCTCATTAAAATAAAACTCAGAGTAGCCAACTACTAACATTAATGCTCAACAGTTAAATAAATAAAATGTGAAAAAATATATTATTTTCGTATTTATAATTAAGTTTCTGTGTGGAATTTTTATTATATCAATTTGAATATTCAATCTCATAGCAATATATTATGATGTTTACAGATAAAAGCAAGTTATTTCATTGCCATATTTAACTCACAACGGTTCTTAGCACTCAGCACTTGATAGCTATGTGCTGAATGAATATGAATGAACGTGCAAAGGAAAATAATTTTGTGATCACCTCCCCTTTAACCTGATCATTCCCAGCCTAGAGCCCAACAGGGGACACACACACGTGTACACACACACGTTTGCACAGACACATACACATAGGCACATGCACTCATTATCATATATTCAACACATATGTGCACATTATACTATTAAACTACTTTTGTTGTAGCTACTATCAACTCTGAACATAAGAATTTTTAAGGAATAATGCTTTTCAACAGGGTATTACCAGGATTTTTTCCTGCTATGATTCTTTTGGATAAATCATTGAATGTAAATGTTGGGAATACAAGAATCAGACAGAAATTTATATTCTATTAAGTTGTACATTTTTGTAGGCTCTTTTTATCCACTAAACTGTATACTCATCTGTGCCTAAAATCATATTTGCTTATTTACTAACCTATTACAAAGGCAAAGTACAGTGATTCATACATAGTGGGAACATGAAAAATATTCATTAAATGAGTGAACGAATAACTTTTATTCATTCCAGATTAATATGAGGGGATGAATAACTTTATTCAGGAAAAGCTAGCAAAGTCTTCACAATTTTTTTTGTGTGTAAAAGTTTATATTGCTTAATTACAATATTAAATCTTTAAGTATATTTTAGTATTTTGTAATGACTTGTGAGGAGTCTGAGTTGTTATCCCATATGACACATGGGTCAGAAGCAAAAAGTTTTAAATCGAAATTCACAATCAGATCACCAGCCGGAGTAACTTCTAGCATCCAACCTTTGTCTTGCAGGAGACGTAATACCAACCAATGGGATTTCTCTACCTAGGTGGTAGTTTCAGTCCCATAAATGAGAGAGAGCAATAGATTTCCTCCATTTATATACAGGAAAGAAAATAAGCAGATTCTTCCTTTCCTGAAAGGAAAGAAAAACTTTCCTTTCATTAAGATGAGATGGATAGAATCTTGTTTTCTCATGCTAACCTTTAAGGATATGAACTTGCCTTTCCAAGGGATAGACAAATATGTCCCAATGTCTCCCAATGCTGGACTTCATCCCTTTGACATGTACTTACCAGAGGAGGTAATGCTCCAGTTCTTCTGGCAACTTGGGGACTTTGTCTGTGCTTAATTCTTTGGCCCTCTTGAGGAGATAAGAGAAGTTAACTAGACAAATGGCTACAGATTTAATTCTCAGAGTATGTGAAGAGTAAATTATTTGTGGGAGAAGTGACAGCAAGCACTCCCTATCTTCATATTAAATACAATTTCTGTGGCTTAGAAAGCTAGGACTTTTTTCAAGAGCATTGAGAAATTTAATCAAGTTTTATGTCCTCACGATTATAATATGGATGTTACAAAATATGTACAAATAGGCCTACAGCACCAGTTTATTTTTATAATAAAAATATTTGGATGACTTCCACTACTGAGTAAAATGTAATAGATAGTAGTAAATTCCACTAAATAAGTAGAAAATAATAACAGAATTTCTCAAACTGGTATTTTTTTTTTTGTAAAAATGAGAGATCTGAAGCCGGAAAAGGTTTTCTGACCTGGGAGCATTTGGTAGGTCTGAGCACGTGGTAAGGGTTGGGTTTGTGATAGGCAGAGAGAATGTCTAGGAGCAAATCCAGCCAGAATGGAACTTAGAAGAACCTGAAGCACACAGTGTAACCTTGTCCTTTCCTGTGGAATATTTACTGAATACTAGAACAGAGGGAGGAGCTGAGGAGGAAAGATGGGAGGGCAGAGTGAAGTCTCCTGCAGCATTGCAAGCCTGGGGAAAGATTTCCATCAGAACAGAGCGTAAAACAAATATTTAATAAGAACAGCCCCTGACATATTTGAAACCAGGTAGGGAGTGAGTTTAGCAAAATCTTCTCTTCAGCCCTAACTCAACCCAGTCCCTGCCTGAGTGACCAGAGTAAGGTGAGTAGTTCCTTACCGTACCGTCCAAGATGAAGAAAGGGCTACTTATCTTTTGTAGAAAATAAGTTCAATTCCAGTCTTTATAGTCACTATAAACGTCCAGCATACATTTAAAAAATGTGAGACAAGTAAAATATTGACAAATAATCAAGGGAAAAGAAACAATCTATAGAAGCAATAAATGATACTTTAGATGTAACCTTTAAAATAACCAATAAAAAGTCATTAAGGAGGGCCAGGTGTGGTGGCTCATGCCAGTAATCCTAGCACTTGGGAGGCCAAGGCAGGTGGATTGCCTGAGCTCACAGGTGCGAGACCAGCCTGAGCCAGAGTGACAGTTCATCTCTAAAAATAGCCAGGCATTGTAGCTGGTGCCTGTAGTCCCAGCTTCTTGGGAGGCTGAGGCAAGAGAATCACTTGAGCTCAAGAGTGTGAGCTCTGATGCTACGGCATTCTAGTGAGGGCAACAAAGTGAGACGCTCACTCTCTCTCTCTCTCAAAAAAAAGAAATCATTAAGGAAAATATAGATAGAGCAATGGAGAATTTCAATCTACGAAGAAACAGCAAAATGGGTTTTTGAATTCATAAATGCAATGTTTGAGCATTGACCAACAGCTAACATTTACATAGGAAAAAAGAAAAAGGAAGGTAGAAGCCAACAAAATGACATTGTTAAAGTGTTGGATAAAATCAATTAACAAAAATAATTACGACGGTGATGAAGATAACCTACCAAACTGGAATTTTATACATGATGGCAATTTTCTTCAAAGTAAAAGCAAAAGTAAGACATTTTAGACAAACAAAAGCTGAAGTAATAGTTTCAAAAGTGTATATGCAAAAGTTACAAGAAAAAATAGATGAATAATTTAACACTTTATAGTATCTCATAGAAATAGCAGCTAAATATAAGTCAAGATACAGATATTAGAAAAACTATCAACCAGCTTTACATAATTGAAATTCATAGAATATTACGCATAAGTATTGATGAACATACCTTCTCTTCAAGTTCGCATGAAATATTTGCCAAAATTGGTCACATCCTAGGCCACAGTTCAGGACAAGCTCAATAAATTCAAAGGATTGAAATTGTGCAGAAGATACCAAGTTAAAACTTTTGTTGTTTAGCTAAAGCAATTCTGAATTTGACAGACAATGTATGTATTATAAAAAAAAATGATTAAAGTTGATATATTTTAAATGCTTGAAAAGTGATCTTTTAAAAAAGATATACAAAGCATGTATTAGACAAAAAGAAAGATTAAAGTTGATATATTTTAAAAGCTTGAAAAAAGTGATCTTTTTAAAAGGATATACATACAATGTATGTATTAGATATAAGAAAGATTAAAGTTGATGTATTTTAAAAGCTTGAAACTAAAAACTCAAATATCAAGAAAGGTAAAAAGAATGAGAAGACATATAATCAATAAAATCAACAAAGCAAAAAACCTGATAGTCTGAAAAGATCAGATTTTTTAAAAAGCTGAAAAACCAAAACAAAACAAAGACAAAAACAAATAACCATGGATATTAAAAAGAGGACATTTCTGTAGGCTCAATAAATACTATGTAGTTAATAAGAGGCTATTATGAGAAAGTTATGCCAATATATTTCTAAATATGGATGAAATAGATAAATGTATTGGCAAATGAAACTTACTAAAATGCACACAAGATGAAAATAGCCTAAAAATGAAACAATTTGAAAAAAATAATGACTCCTTTTAAAATACTTTTACAAGGAAACTCAGATTCAAAAGACTTGACTGGTGAATTTTCCCAAAATTAAAGGAACAAATAAAACCAATTTTACATCAAACCCTTTAAGGGAATAGAAAATAAGGAATAATTAGTTCCCAATTCATTTTATAATGCTGCATTATTAACACCAAAACATGACAAGACAAAAAAGGAAAATTACAGGTCAACATCTCCTGTGAACATCCAATTCCAAACCAAATATCACAGCTAAGAAATACATTAAAAGAATAATTCATAATGACCAAGTGAAGTTTATCATCCCAGCATTGCAAGGTTGATTTTAAATACTAAAACCGGTCATTATGGTTCATCATATTATCATAGTCAAGGAGGAAAAAAGTCACAATGACCTTAATTGAGACAGAAAATGCATTAATAAAACTTAGCACCCGAAGTAGTGTTCTATTGTTGTGCAAACGTTGTTACAAATTCGCTAACTTAAAGGAATTGTTTTTGTGGATCATAACTCCAGTAAACTTAGTTGGGCCTCTTAAGGATCCAGTCCAAGTGTTGACTGGTGTGTCCTCCTTTCTGAAGCTCAAGGCTGTCTGCTTAAACTTATATGGTTGTTGGGAGAATTCAGTTCTTGTGGTTTTGAGGGCAAGTCCTCATTTTCTTCCTGATTAGGCTACTCTCAGATCCTAAAGTGTGCCTGAGGTTTCTTCCTCAGGAACCCCTGATAGACATTCTCACAGATCTCATGGCATAGTAGGTCACATCTTTAGGACTATTAGGAAAAACAAAATTTCTGACTTCTAACCTCTCTTTAAAGGACTCCATATATTTGGTCCATGAGTCATAGTTGGCCAATGTTTATGCTACAGAAATTTTATATGCAGATGAAAAAAAAAAGTCAGACCCTAGCTCACAAAATACACATAGAACTAATTTTGATGGTGCTAAATTTGTATTTTTTTTTAAAAACATTTTATTGTTTATTTTTTTTGTTGTTGTTGTTGTTGCATTTTGGCCCGGGCTAGGTTTGTTGTTGCATCACCCTTGGTATATGGGACCAGCACCCTACTCACTGAGCCATAGGCACCACCCTGAGGCCTAAATGTGTTTACAAAATAGTAAGGTCTCTCAAGGAAAACAGGCAAATATGTTCATGATATTAATTAGGCAAAACTTCCTTAACTTGAACATAAAACGGATGAACTGAATGAGGAAAATTTATCAGACTACATTTAAATAACTATTCAAAAGATAGCCTTATGAGATAGAAAAGGTGAGCCACGAACCAGAAAAATTTACCTGTCAACCATCTACCTAACTATTGGTCTATGTGGAAAAATATCTGACAAGGATTTACTTACAGAATATACAGACCTTCTTATACATGTTTAAGCAGACCAAAAAATAACTCAATAAAATATTAGACAAAATTCTCAAACAGGCACTTCAGGAAATTGAAAATCTAAATAGCCAAGAGACGTGATCTTAGTTATAACTATTAGTTATTAGGGAAATGCAAATTAATATCACAATGAGATATCATTACCCATTCACTTATAAATTAAAAGGATTGATAATACCAAGCATAAGCGAGGATGTGAAGTAACTACAACTCTTATACTCATAATGAATGTAATGAGCGTACAACTGCTTATATCTATCACGTCTATCAACAGGAGAATGGGTAAATAAATTGTTGTCTAGACACAATGAAAATATGCAGAAATAAACTAATTACTTTCATATACCACACTCTCAGAATCTCAGAAACATTATTTTGAGCTAATGTGCAAAAGAGTACATTTTGTGTAGTGTTGGCATTTTAATAATGTTGATTCTTCCCTCCCACACACAAAAAAAACATAAGTATATTCTAGTGGGGGGAAGAGGGGAAGAAAGAAGTGATGAGGAGTGGGTGATAGGCAGGGTCCCACCTAATGCGCACAGTGTTGTTAGAGTATACAGCACATCCCCTGGATGAAGAGCTCAACTACAACTTGAACTTTACCTTAGAAATGAAAACAATGTAACCTAAACATTTGCACCGTCATGTCAATCTGAAAGTTTATAAAAAAGAGTATATCTTGTGTTATTTCATTATAATATTATAAATATCAATGACAAGAAAAAAATGATGGGTGAGGGGAGGGTGAATGTTGACAGGAAGGCAACGTGGTGGGCCTTCTTGGGTGCCTTAAGTGGTTTGTATCTTTATGTAAGTGGAGATTTTACTTTTTATATACATACGAAGGCATAAAATTCATAGACACATGTATAAATGCACAAAACTATACTCTTAAGATTAATAGACTTTGCACATGTGACTATATCATAGCTCTCAATATAAAAGATGAAATACATTTTCAGAATCCTTTATATTGCCACCTTTTACTTTATAATTAAATACAAACCAATGCAGCCATTTGGAAGAACCAAATATAATGGGTGAGGAAACGAAAGGAATGAGAGGAGGAAGAATCAGATTAATAAACAAAATGTCCATCCTGGGATTCATTGTTTTAGGACTAACTTACAGAGTCCCACTCTTCATAATGATGTTGCCTTTCATGTAAATGTAACTCTCATTAGCATGTAAATTCACATTTTTTTGTAAAGTCTTTTACATGCCCTTCCCATAGTTACCAAAGAACTAATTATAAAACTTTGGATAGTGACACTCTTCAGACATCCAAAGGAGAACAGGAGCAGTGTTACCTACCATACACTCACGAATTCAATATATTAGTATTCCTCACAATTGTCTTTGGACTAATTTTATTTGACATTGAGATTGAGGAACTGACTAGAGAACATGGAAATTGGAGTTTCGTTTAGATCGCTGTTGTTGAGACTCTCACACATTGATGCCGTCTCAGTTCTACCTATTTAAACTTCATCCCGTCTTTGAAGTGGTAAATTGAATTCATACTTTTAGACACAGCATTGAGAGTGCTCCTTTAAGGTGTTTAGGGCTGATTAAGAGGGCAAAGAACTAAATTGTAAAAAGAAGTACTGGCGAGAATCGCCTGTTTCTTAAAGCTGGTGTTGTCATGACAATTTCTGATGCCGAGCGAACCTGCCCCCGTCTTACATGGTAGAAAACTGGGCAACCCCATGTGCTTTGAGAATATCAATGCAGGGAACACCTAAGAAAATGTCTTATCTTAGGCCCAATGTAGAGTAAATGTGAGGCAAATGGGAGCCGTTGTGAAGTCTCCAATTTGGGGGGCTTTTTCTATCACGTTTAGTTGTGGTCAGACAAATCCCTTCTTTTCCTTTTGCACCACTATGCACTTATTCACACAACTTCATACTCTAACTATCTTCATATGTGAAAAAGAAAAGAAAAAGATTCTAATTCCTGTGGAGTTAACTTTCTGAATATTTCTTAAACACTTTTAACTCTATTTTCCCTGCCCCACTTAGGTTATCCACCTGAACAATTCCTGTAGTCTACTAGCTAGTCTCTCTAACTCCTGTCTTCACCCTCTTAAATCCATGACCTTCATATCATATGGCATAATGTAAATAAAAATGTGAATTTTCCCACCTTACTCTCCTGCTGGAAGCAACTCAATGACTTCCTCTCATCTTCGTCTCTATTTTCTCAGTATGAATGTCCTTAGCTACTCTCTAGCGCCCAACCTGCTTCCTTCTTATGATCCAATTATGACAATTTTATTGTTTCATTTCACTGCTTCATGCTGTTTTGTGGTTTGGTGCTGATGCTTTTACTGTTTCCCTTTACCTGAATCTCTCTTCCTCCTTTTTTCCATCTGGTCCATCTGGTGTATTTACGTTCCAACATCCCACACAGCACTTCTTCCCCAACACCCTCCTCAAACCATCCAAATAAGCAAGGTGTCCTTCCTCTGACCTTGATAATACCCTGTGCATGTTTTTATCTTAGCACCTGACTTATGCTGGTCGTCCTTCATTAGATGACATGCTCCCTGAACACGGGATAGTGTGTGATTTATCTTGGTCCCCAGGACAAACCGCAGGGCTATTCAGAGTAGATGCTCTGTAACTGTAGCTTCTTTACCATCTTCAAATGTGGCATGTGTTACCTACATAATAAAACTGTTGGTTATTTAGAAAATATTTAAGTTCTTGATAATTATAGTTCATAGTCATAGTCTTTTACAACTGCATATACATTTCCTGTATTTTCATAGACAGGATTAAAAAATACTAAAGTATAATACTCAACTTTATCATTTTTTGTTTTTCTGCAGATCGCTGCCAATTCCTGGGGAAAGTCATGGGGAGAAAATGGCTATTTCAGGATTCTTCGGGGAGTAAATGAGTCTGACATTGAAAAGCTGATTATCGCAGCTTGGGGGCAACTGACAAGTTCAGATGAACCATAACATGTCATTAAATTTCCCTAAGACTATGCATTTAAGTAAGGCTTTACATTGAAGTTTGGCAAGGTGAAGTTCTTTGTGACAGTGGAGTCTTTGTCTCTTTACCCTGTTAATGAAATGCACCTGTTTTCTTCTTTCGCCCCAGTCTCTATGCTGCTTCTCTTTTTATATTCCTTTCTATGGTAACACTAATAAAGAGCAGAAGAGTGGTTAAGCGCCTTTAAAATTCCCAAGTTTTATTTCTTTTTCTCTCATGACAGCATCCTTTTCACCTTTCATTGTTCACAAAGGGTATGCATGAAAGCATCTGTCTTAAAAGATCATAGCACCAATTTGTAGAAATGATGTGCTTTTCCTCTTAGACCAATGAGGACTTCAGACAAAAAGAAGCAAATTAGAAATGCAGCAATATCTATCTTTATAACATTTGTTTTGGCCAAATCTTTCTTAATTCAAACCTAAATTGTGTTTTTCTGAAAGTAGTGGACATAGTTTATTATTTGCTTCTCTCAGTAAGCTCACATTTTGTTTCTTTTCATTTGCCTAAGCATAACTTGTAATCTGGTCACAAAAGAAAAAGTAACTCTCCACAGGAAATAACTGCGCTTCATGGTACCGTGCAATGGTCCGTGATGTGGAGAAGATGTTAAGTATTGGAAAAACTTGGAGGCTAACAATAGAAGTACAGTCTTGACATACAGCCCTATTTTTGGAAGCCAGTATATTCTGTGTAAAGTCTATTAAAATCAGCTGCAAAACTGTATTTGGCAAGATAAGACATTCACTCCCTAAAACAGCAACATGATGCCGTGAGTCAGAAAGAATAAATATACTTTTATCACAACCATTTCACACTTCGCTGCTTGAAATTCTAAAGAGTAAGCTAAATTGGCACTAATTTGCATCTAATTTTGATTTTAGTACTCTATAGTCAGAGAAACAAGAATAGCCTCTTAATAATGGTTTGGAAAGGACATAATATTTTAATAATTCACTGACATCTTAAATGGCAAACTAATAAATGAAAAAGCAAATCTGGTTGGTAAGTGAGTGGGGCCAATTATAATTAGGATGGTGGGTTCAGCCTGAATTTCGTGAACTCCATGGTATTGATTTTACATTGAGGCTTTTCATATTGTGCCCAAAGATGCCCTGATTAAAGCAGCCAGACACTCTAAAAATGGCAGGGGCAGAACATGGGAAGGGGGAATCCTTTCTCCATCCTTCACGTGGCTTTATAGGAAACAGCATTTATTCACTTGATCCTTCCCTAGAAAATATACATAAGGGCGATTTACCCTGTCAGTGTTGGCTGGCATGCCCCTAGAGAGGTGAGAAATAATTTGTTTCCAGGGGCACAGTGGCTCACACCTGTAATCCAAGCACTCTGGAGGCCGAGACGGGTGGATTGTCTGAGCTCCGGAGTTGGAGACCAGACTGAGCAAGAGGGAAACCCCTTCTCTATAAAATAGCCGGGTGTTGTGGCAGGCACCAGCAGCCTAGCTACTTGCGAGCTGAGGCAAGAGAATCACTTGAGCCCAAGAGTTTTGAGCTGTAACACCTGGACACTCTACCAAGGGTGACAAAGTGACACTCTAAGAAAAAAAGAAATAATTTCTTTTCTGTATGTTTAGGTTCTCCAGAAGCAGCCCCTAAAATAAGATTTTTGAGTACAAATTGCTTGCTCGGGCCATGAAAGGAACAGTGAGTGACAAAAGAGTAGGAAGTGATATGAGGTATTAATGGCAGAATAAAGAAGTGTAATAATAAAAGAACACTCAGTAAAGAAAGGATAAAACACTGTAAATATAATTTAATCTACCTGGTTACTGTTTATTTGTTCCTTTGCCTTGCTCTAGCCTCAGAGTGAGCCACTATCTTGAATTGTGTGCCTATCATTTTAAATAATTTTATTACACATTTATAATAGCTAGAAAGTACATTGTTTAATTTTACTTTTGTAGTTGCTTCAAAATCGCAGTCATAGTGTTATATTCTTGTGCAACTGTCCAAGATCTATTCTTATTATTGCCTGTGACTATAATTCACTTGTTATTATAATTCAAATAGTCCATGTCAATGAACACTGAGCTTGTTTCGAGATTGATTTGCTAAGAGGGACAATGCTGTCCTGAACTTTCATGCACATGTCTCTTGACGTGTGAATGTGTTTCTCCAGTGAAGTGGTTTTCAAGAGTGTGGTTCTGAATTGAGAAGCATTGAAGCCACCCAGGAGCTGTTAGAGTCCCCCAGATTCACAGGTTACACCTGCTCTCCTGACTCAGAATTTCTGAAGAGCATCCTGAAAGCTTTAATAAGTTTGCCAGATGATTGCAATGCATGTTAACATTTGAGAATCACTACCTCATATTATATATATATATATATATATATATGTTTATATAAATTTGTATGATATATGTGAATACCATAAAATTATCGAGCTAAGGTATGTGGTTTAGTCTGTAAAATAATGACAGATTGCTAGCCAATTTATATCTGCACTAGTGATATATGAGTTCCCATTAATCCTCATTCTTGCCAACAACTGGTATTTTCCAATCTCTTAATATTTTCTATCATCATGGATAAAAAAACTGTGCTTCATATGCTTTTAGTGGAGACAGAAAGAGAAGGAGAGAGACAGAGGTAGAGCCAGGAAACCAACATTATTTGGGATGATTTTATTGAACATGCCATTGTAATATGTTGTTTTCATTTAATAATCCCAAATTTTCTATATCAACAAATTTTTATTTTATTTTATACCCAGTTCATATTTAAATCTCACTTACCGTCCCAAATATGTTTTTCATTTTTTATTCTTTTTTACCATTTTTATCATATAATATTTATACATATTTATGGGATACATGTGGTATTTTGTTACATGCATAGAACTTGCATTGTTCAAGTCAGGATATTTAAGTTATCTGTGACCTTGAGTGTTTATTTATATGTGGTGGTGGTGGGAACATTTCAAGTTCTCTTTTCTAGCTATTTTGAGACATGTAATATGTTAACTCTAGTCACCTTACTCTGCTATTGAACATTATAACTCATTCTTTCTATCTAACTGTTTGTGGCCCTTAACTAACTTCTTTTTATCTGCCTTCCCATCCACACGCCCTTCCCAGCCTCTGGTGTCTATTATTCCACTCTCTACCTCCATAAGATCAAATTTTTATCTCCCAAATATGACTGAGAACCTGTCATATTTGTTTTCCTGTGTAATATTTGTCTTTGGATGCAAATGACAATTTCATTTTTTTAATGACTAAATAATTGTCCATTCTGTATACATACCATATTTTCTTTATCCATGCATTTGCTGCTGGACACCTAACTTGATTCTGCACCTAAATAAGCAGGTGCAGTTTTCCCTTTTATATTCTGATTCCTTTAGGGGGTACACAGCCAGTAAAGGTAATGTTAGATCATAAGACACTTTTATTTTTTGTTTTTTGAGGGATTTCTATGCTGTTTTCCATTTATTAATTTACACTCTCATCAATGGAATGTGTAATGGTGTATAAAAGTTTCCTTTTCTCTGTATCCTTACTAGCACTGTTGATACTTTTTGTCTTTTTCATAGTACCCACATCTACTGACGTATGGTGACATCTCACTGTGTTTTTGATTTGCATTTCTCTGATGATTAGTGATGTTGAGCACTTTTTCCACATTATCTGTTGTGTGTCTTCTTTGAGACATGACTAATCATGTCCTTTGCCTATTTTTTTAAATAATTTTTAAAAATTTTTGAGTTGTTTGAGTTTCTTACATGTTCTGGATATTAATTCCTTGTTGAATAAAAAATTTGTGAATATGTTCAATGAGTTGTCTCTTCACTCTTTTGATTGTTTCCTTTGCTGCGCAGAAACTGTTTAGTTTGATATAGTCCCATTTGTCTGCTTTTGTTTTTGTTGCCTGTGCTTTTAAGGCTCTTCACTATAATCTTTACCTAAACCAATGTCTTAGTGTGTCTCCTATGTTTTCTCCTAGTAATTTCATATTTCAGGTTCTTAGTTTATATCTGTAATACATCTTGAGTTGATTTTTGCATCTGGTTAAAGATATAGGGTCCAGTTTTATTTTTCTGCATATGGGTATACAATTTTCTCAGCACTATTTATTAAAGAGAGTGTCTTTTTGCCAACTCATGTTCTTTTTCTTTTCTTTTCTTTTCTTTTTTTTTGAGACAGAGTCTCACTATGTCACCCTCAGCAGAGTTCCATGGCATCACAGCTCACAGCAACCTCAAACTCTTGGGCTTACACAATTCTCTTGTCTCAGCCTACCAAGCAGCTGTGACTACAGGTACCTGCCACAACGCCCTGCTATTTTTTGTTGCAGTTGTCATTGTAGTTTAGCTGGTCCAGGCTGGTTTTGAACCTGCCAGCCTCGGTGTATGTGGCTGGTGCTGTAACCACTGTGCTATAGGTGCCGAGCCACCAATGCATGTTATTAAAGAGTTTGTCAAAAATCAATTGGCTACAAATATATTGATTTATTTCTGGATTCTCTATTCTGTTCCTTTGGTCTATGTGTCTGTTTTTATGTCAATACCATGCTATCTTTGTTACTATAGCTTTGTAGTATATTTTGAAGTCAGCTTTGTTCTTTTTTCTCATGATTACCTTGGCAATTTAGGCTCTTCTTTGGTTCCATATGAATCTTTTTTTTTTTTTTTTTGGCAGTTTTTGGCTGGGGCTGGATTTGAACCCACCACCTCCGGCATGTGGGGCCAGCAGCCTACTCTGTTGAGCCACAGGTGCTGCCTAGCCATATAAATCTTATAATTTTTTTAGTATCAATAAAAAATGACATTAATGTTTGAATAGGGATTGCATTGAATTTGCAGAATGTTTCGAGCAATATGCTCTTTTAAATTATATTAATTCTTCCAATCCGTGAGCAGAGAATGTCTTTTTATTTATGTCCTTTCAAATTTCTTTTTTGAGTATTTTATAGTTTTCCTCATAAAGATCTTTGCCTCCTTGGTTAAATTTGTTCCTAGGTACTTTATTTTTCTTGGTATCTAATACCAATTCTCTTCAAATTCCACATATAGGCAAATATCCCTGGTGAACACAGATGCAAAAATCCTTAACAAAACAGTAGTAAACCCTAACCAACAACACTTTAAAAAGAAAATACACCATATTGAGAGGGATTTTTCCAAGGGATTCTAGGATGGTTCCACATACACAAAACAATAAACATGATTTTTCAGATCATCAGAATGAAGAACGAAAACTATATGATTATCTCAATAGATGCAAGAAAAGTATTCGTTAAAACTCAACATCTCCTTATGATAAAAATGCTCAACAAAGTAGGAATAGAAGAAACACATTTCAACATAATAATGGCTGTATGTGACAAATTCGCAGCTGACGTCATACTGAATAGAGTAATGCTGAAAATCTTTCCTCTAAAAATTGAAACAAGATAAGGATGCCTACTTTTACCACTCTTGTTTAATATATTACTGAAAGTCCTAATCAGAAAAATCAGACAAAAGAAAGAAATCGGAAAAAGGGAAGTCAAAATATCTCTCTTTGTATTATGATATGATTTGTATCTAGAAAAACCCAAAGTCTCCACCAAAGACTCTTTGATTTCACAAATAAATTCAGTAAAGCTGTTAGATACAGAGTCAACATATAAACATCACTATTTCTATACTTCAAGAATGAATTAGCTAAAAACAAACCAAGAAAGCAATACCATTTGCAATTGCTACAAAAAACTGTCCCCAATATATTCTTGTTTATTTATTTATTTATTTTGCAGTTTTGGGCCAGGGTTGGGTTTGAACTCACCACCTCTGGTATATGAGGCCAGCGCCCTACTTCCTTTGAGCCACAGGCAATGCCCCCGCAAATATATTCTTTACAGTTGCTTTTTCCAAATCTGAATCCAAACCGAGATGAGACGGGAACACTTTTACTCTGTTGGTGGGATTGCAATATGCAATATGCAATAATATGTCAATCTCCTCTGAAGAATTGGTGGGAGAGAGGAATTTTCATTGCATCACCACCACAGAGGTTCTTCCTCTGTGATAAGGGACATAAGCCCTCTTGCCCATATTTCAGGGTTCCAGCTGTTGCATTGATCTCTACCCTAGCCAAATACAAATATCCACAATGGGTACTTGCTTAGTCTGTTTACTGGGTAAGAAATGGCCTAGTTAATGTATCGTTCCAGGCCTTTCCATGGCATCTTCTGTGGCTATTATTCCTCAGAGTGTTTACAGATCCAGCAGGAATGTTTGAAAGCTGTATCCCCAATAGGCCAGAGTTGTAGGAAAAGCAGGAAACTTGCTGAGATAAGAAATTTAGTAGCGACTGATTTAAAGTTAAGCTAGGTAGACTTTCCTTTGTTCCGACTCACTCAGCTTACTTTTTAATTTTTCCCTTTTTGTGGGGGCATTTTTCCTTGCCAGGAATGGGGTCTTTGGTCCCCATTCTGCCTGCATAATTTTACCAAGTAAATTTTTTCTTGAATCAAAAGAGATGCATTTTTAAATCTAGTAGGGTGGTAATTTATATTTGCAGATTTTGTACATTGATACCCTCTTTACTTTTCAGGATAAAGCCAACTTGGACATAAAATATCTTTTTCTAAATCTCTGAGTTTATTTTTCTAAGATTGTGTTTAGTATTTCCGCATCTATGTTCATTAGATTGTCCTACAAATTTCCTTTTTTCCCTATCCTGTCATTTCCAGATTTTCATAGTATGATTATTTGAATAAGTTGGCAGGATTTTATCCGTATTGATTAATTATTTTGGAGTGTTTGTGTAATGTTATGATAATTTACTTATCAATGGGATACTTCAATATGCCATCAAACCATTTAGATGTAGTATTTGCTAAGATTAAAAATGTTAAATTACCAATTGAATGTATTTATATAAGTTTTGTCAGGCTCTTTATTTCTTCTTGCATTAAAACAGCGGTTCTAAACCTATGGGTTGTGACCCCTTTGGGGATCTCCTGCATATCAGATATTTACATTGTGATTCATAACAGTAGTAAAATTACAGTTATGAAGTAGCAATGAAAATAATTTTATGGTCAGGGTCACCACAACATGAGGAACTGTATTAAAGTGTCATGGCATTAGGAAGTTTGGTAACCACTGCATTAGATGAAAAAATAAATATATTTCTTCTTTGAATATATGAAGATTTGCATATTGTATATAAATAGAAAGATTATATATGCATATATAATGATTTTTATATGTATGTATACAAATTTTCACATTTTATGTAAGTTTTAATATTGTTGGAATATATTAATTATATATCATATGTAATTATATCATAGTATTATTAATATTATTTTAATCTTACTGGGTCTAAATTTATTCTTTGGGA
Source organism: Perodicticus potto (assembly GCA_963574655.1). Lineage (NCBI taxonomy): Eukaryota > Metazoa > Chordata > Mammalia > Primates > Lorisidae > Perodicticus > Perodicticus potto. The sequence continues at coordinate 23,546 of CAUYRH010053284.1, forward strand.
ATTCTCCGTCTTTTTCTTCTTTCCTTAAACAAGTTCATGAAAGTCATCCATTCATTTTTCTTTTCAAAGAAATAAGTTTTCCTTTCCTTAACATTGTCTATTTTATTTTTGTTTTTAGTTTAATTAATGATTAAATATTTATTCTTATTCCAAATTCTTTTACATTTATTTTGATAACTTTTTTCTAACTTCTTAATTTGGATGAGTGGTTCATTAGTTTTGAGTTTTTTGTTTGTTTTCTAATTTAAGCCTTTATATAGGGTGTTGTCTGAATCATCCCTTCCTTTAGCTCCTTATAATGGTAATTACTCAAATGTTTAAAGAGAAAGCACATTTTCTGAATAGCAAAACCTGGAGAAAAGTTGTGTCAGTTCTAGTTATATTTCCATGTCATTTATTCTCTCAGATCATCTCCACTCAGTGGTTTTCCAAATATAAAGTAGAAATAATTCAATAGCATAATAGGCAAACTATGTGATTTGATTACTTACTTGCACTGGTACACTTTGTGTTGCAAGAAATATGTTTTATTCACTTAGGTCTCTGATACATAGTTAAAACTGGAAAATTCACAGGCTAGTTCATAGTCTTATTACTCATGAAAACCATGCTTTAAGGGAGAGGCTACTTTCTGTGGCCAGACTGTGAAGGAGTAGCTCATTAATCTCAGTAGAAAAATTCCTTTTTTTCAATAAGTGCAAGTTATAGATCTTTTCATTCTTAACAATCTAGATTCCTGCAGAGACAAAGAAAATAGAATAACAAAAAGTCAGGCAAGATGTAAATTACTTTGGCATTTAAAATTCTGTTCAGATTCTGTGGCATGCTATAATTCTCTGTAAGGTTTCTTTTAACAGTTTGGTATGTTAATTCATAGGTATGTTCCTGGTGAAGAGATATTTACCAAAAGGAAGCAAACATTATTCTTAATATTGCAATAATTGTGGGGAATTTCCACCTACAACCTAAATTTAACATTTAACTAGTGGTCCAATGTATGTTTTTGGTTCATGATTGATCAACACTTAATGCACATATGGAAGTAAATCTTAATGAAAATCAATCTGAGAGAGGAGAGAGGAGGGGAAGGGTAAATTCACACTTATTGGGTATGGTGCACACCATATGGGTGGAGGGCACGCGTATAACCTTGACCCAATTTGTGCAAAAATCAAAGTATATAAACAAAACACAAATACCCCATAATATCCTGAGATTAGAAAAAGAAAACAACATTTATTTGTGGCATGAGTTATCTTTCTTCAAAAATAAATCTTAGTTTAAATTCAAAATATCTCCATGTATAGATAAGGTTCCATTCTGATTAACTGAAAGAATATTTTATAACATTGACATTCATCTGAACAATACTGAAATGGATTATAAAATGATTAAGATGATGACACAGTTCTTGTAATATGACAAATTTTTTTCCATTTTTTCTTCTTTTTTTTTTTTTTAGAGAGACAGTGTCTCACTTTATTGCCCTCAGTAGAGTGCCATGGGATCACACAGCTCACAGCAACCTCCAACTCCTGGGCTTAGGTGATTCTCTTGCATCAGCCTCCCGAGTAGCTCTATTTTAATACAATATTGAAAGGCACTTTGAAATATGGTAAAATTGGGCTAAAATCTTCCTAATGAATATTAAATTACCAGGCACAACTGCTTTGAGATCTTAAGGAAGTTACTAAACCTCTATGGTTTTATTTTTTCGTGTTCAACTAAGTTATATTAATCATAATAACATTTATTGAGCTTTTGCTATGTACTGAGTAATATGATTAGCTCTGTTCACGCAATCTCAGAAGTTAGAAGGTAGCCCTTGCAGCTGAAGAAAATATAACTTAAAGGGCTTACAAGCTATAGCTCCTTTAAGGACAGAGCATCCTTCTCTTCATCCCATCATGACAGTAGACACAGTGAAGCCAAAGGGAAGAGAATGATCTTTTAAACAAGTCTTAGCAGTTCTCTCAGTCCCTGAGGTCACAACAAGGCACTAGTTCACATAGCACTGTCTGCAAGGGAGGTTTTAGCCAGTACGCAAACAACGGTATTTGAAAACTCTTCCTACTCATCTGATCTGGCCCCTAATGACTTTTTTTCTTTACTCAAAGATAAAGGAAATACTGAAAAGAAGACATTTTAATGACATTCAGGACATCAAGGGTAATACAATTACAGTTCTGATGGCCATTCCAGAAAAAGAGTCTCCAAAATTGCTTTGAAGGGTGGACTAAGTACTGGTGATGGTGCATAGTTTCCCAAGGGGAGTGCCTTGAAGGTGTCTATAGTGACAGTCAGCAACGAGGTATGTAGCACTTTTCCTAGGATGATTTCCTCAACTTAATGGTCAGACCTTCTTATGGATATTGTGTCTGTAGAGGTCTCTAAATAGACAGAGCATCAACTGTTCTCTAGATTTTAAGTTATTCTGCAAGGAATGCCAGTGCCAGGGAAATGGAGTGAGGAAGGAGGTTCCAAGTTGCCAGGTAAGATCTGGAAGTAACTCCTTACAGTCTCACTTTAGAGGATGGAAATGGAAGTCTCCATCTTCTAAGATTCTTGGGGTTTACCACTGTGAGCAGGAGGGCCTCATTATTCATTTTTGGTCAATGGTTCTCATAGTCCAATATCTTCTATGGTGAGAACGTGCATACATGTGAGTGCACACAGGTCACACATATATACACACATGCAGACATGGTCTGAAGGGTGCGTGTGGGAAGACTTAAGGGAGGAACCATACCTTGATGTGCTCCTTCAGCTGTCTTTTTCTAACTATAGAAGTAGAAGTCTCTTTTATGTCTAATTTGAAATTTTATTTAAATTGAAATCGATTGAGGGGCTTCTCTGTGTTAAACTCGGGGGAATAGTATAGCACAGCGCAAAGTCAGACTTCGGCTCTACTCTCAGGTAGCTTTTAGTCTGGCATGTAAGAATATCCCAGCTACTTGGGAGGCTGAGGCAAGAGAATCACCTAAGCCCAGGAGTTGGAGGTTGCTGTGAGCTGTGATGCCACAGCACTCTACCCAGGGCAACAGGTTGCTGTGAGCTGTGTGACGCCACGGCACTCTACCAAGGGTGATAGAGTGAGACTCTGTCTCTACCAAAACAAAAGAAATAGACATTAAAAAAACAACTACAATACGTCATGAGAGATATTATAAAGGAAGAAATTCACAGGACTATAAGAAGCTGCAGCTGGAGGAATTAATATAGTTGCAGGAAGGCCTTTTTGGAGGAATGCTCAGGTTAATACTTGGAGAAAAACTAGGAGCATGCCAGAGAAAGTAGGGCCTAACTGAGAGTCAATTAACATTCTAGGGAGGCCTGGAGGGAAGAATTATCTGAAAGAAGTCTGGTAGAGATTTTGTCAGAAGCGAGTGAGAGTGGTAACGAATGGGGCTAGAAATGCAGGCAACAAGCAGATTGTAGAAGAATACTCCATCTGTGTTAAGGTTTAACTTTATCTCCAAAGAAATGGGAGAATACCAAAGGATCAGAAATGTCACTCTGGCTGCCGGTGGGAGGAAGGCAAGACTAGAGATGAAGGTAGTGGTCAGCAGTCTGTGAGGAGACTTGAAGAGAGAGAGATGGTGGTGATTTGGACAAGGAACATGGGCCGTGTTCAGGTTCACAAAATGTTTAGGTTATAAGACTTTCAGACCAGGCCTAATTTATGACTAGCAGAGATGGGTGAAGGAGACAGGATTCCAGAATGACTCCAGAGTTTCAGGTAACTAAGCAAAATCAAATGTCAGGGATTTTCAGAATAAATCTCTAGGATATCTTGAGTTGTCCTTAAAATACTGCTTCAGAGGAAAATGTTAACCTGCTGAGTTGTGATCCTTCTGTGTTAGTCCATTGGGTAGAATTGAGAATCGTTCTAGTCATAGGAGGATGAACAAAAAAGACAGTTTCTGTCATCAGTCTAGTGAAAAGACCAACAAATAAATAAAAAGAAGAAATATATCTAACATTTAAAGGCCATGAGGAAAACAAACAGGCTACAATGAAAGAGAGAGCAAAGGAAGTGGGAGGTACACCCAGATAGTGTACGCATGGAAGTCTTTTTTGGAAAAGTGACATTAAAGGTATGAGAAATCAGCCAGGTGGGGAAAAAAAGAGAATTTGGGGAAAAGAAACTAGCCTGAACAAATGTGAGGCAAGAATATTCCTGATATAATAAAATAGGTGGAAGAAGAATTAATTGGCCCAAACCCAATGGCATTGGGTTGGATGTGACAGAGTGAAAGGACCAAAGCAAGTTTGGAGTGGTGACAAAGGACAGGTTCATCATGTGGACTGTGAAGGCCACACTAAGGAACTAGGATTTTATTCTTAGTGCAATGGGAAGCCACTGAGCAGCTATTGTCATTGTGATTTCTGTGTAGGAAATAGGTAAGAGAAAACTAACAGCAAGGCAAGAGAACCAGGAGGCAACCTATTTCAGTAATCCAAATAAGAGATGATGGAGGCTTGGATCAGGGCAGTAACTGACGGTATGAGAAGCAGGAATAAAGAGGACTTGGGCACATAAGTAAGGAAGACTTTTAGCTTTTTCCCTTGACTAACTAGGGTGACGGTATTGTTATTCCTGAGATGTGGAGGAATGAGGAAAAGCAGGTGATAAGGATGAGACCAGGAGATCGCATGTGGACATGCTAAAGTGATATGACTTCACATTTATCACAGCCCCAAAGTGACAAGGATAGACTGAAAGTCTGCTGTTCACCAGAGTCAGAGAAATAGTAAGAGTGCTCCATAAATTTGGAAGAATTAGACAGTATTGGAGTAGACTGGAGATCGACAGTCTAAATAGATTGAGGGATGGTTCTGCTTTAACCAGAAAGGGTAAATATCATCGTGTCAGTGGATTCTAGTATGGAAAATGGATAAATACAGATAAGGCGGTCCCCTACCCTATCAAGCTCTTAGACCTTACAATGCAAGCTGCTGAGTCCTAGGAATTACCTACCTTCCAGAAAGCAATCAGGAAGGGGGTAAAATATTAGTGAATAGATATTAAAATAGAAATGGTTGTATTTAACCAATAATTGTCTAATATTACATTGTTGCCCATGATTTTGAGTAATTAAAATAGAAATTAAGGAGCAGCGCCTGTGGGTCAAAGGAGTAGGGCACCAGTCACATATAAAGGAGGTGGCGTGTTCAAACCCAGCCTCGGCCAAAAACTGCAGAAAATAGAAATTAAGTAGTATTGCAAAAATACTAAAAAAGCATAATATATATAGTATATATTAATATTTGTGTGTACAGGAAGTGTATAGACAGTGAGTTGGGGAGGAAGAGAGACTGTGTGTTTAATGGATATTCTCCCTATCATTGACTGAAATTTGAGAAAGGAAACTTGTTTTGTGTCTTCAATGATGCCTAATGCAATATTTTTCTAAACATTTATTTTATATACACTTGCTGACAAATAGCCAAGATTGAATAAGCCATTGAAAAGTTTTAGTGAGCATTGCAATGTTGGGCTAAATTTAGTATCAGTAATATCAGTAGAATGATATCATTATAATTAATAAAAATCCCAAGAAAACTAATAAAAATTGGAGTTTTAATAGCACCAGGAATTTGATAGAGCCTCATTCAGTGCAATTATACCTAAAATCTTTACTGAAATTTAGACGGTCCATTCTGGACTATATATACACAGACATTTTCTTTTGATGAAATGCTTATCCTTTTTAAAGCTGTGCAAGAATAAAAAGTCTAATAGAAATCATCAAAATTGGCCACTTCTATTTTTAATCTAACAAATGCCAACTCAATTGCAAAAGTTTGCTTTTTTTAAAAAAGGAAAAGATAGGAGAAATAAAACCTCCAAAGTTCTAAAACTCCATGCTTCTTCATTCATATAAACACTAAGTAAAATAGCAAAACAGCATGAGCTCTGCCTTTTGACTTTATAATGCTCTGTATGATACCTAATTTAGACTTGGGAAAAATTATATCATCACCAGAACCAGCTTTGTACTTAAAGCATTAATGAGAAATGAAGGACTTTTCAGTGAAGTGTAAAGAAAAGATCCTTAGAAACGGAGGTGAAATAAAAGATGAAAAGACTTTGATTTTGGCTCTGTTGGGGAATTGAGAGCTCATGCAAAGAAGGCATTACTTGTTGTGTTAATTACCTAGCAGAGTCATTGAAATTCTTCTCCTACCCCTTGTCTATGCCACTCTCTTATGTCCTGCAACTTTGTTTTCTGGAAATGAATTTAAACTTTTGTATGGGTTCTGGGATTGGAGTCACTCAAGAATTAGTAAAACAGATAGTGAAAGTCAATGAAATGACAGATTCTCCCCTTATTATGGGTTATTTTCCAGGCTAGAGTGCTGGATGTATAAGTAAGTGAGATATTATGCTGCTCTATGTTATTAAAATTTGAACTCTGTTGATGAGCTCTTTCAAAACTCAATTGAGAGTAATGTTCAGAGACAAATCTATGCTGAATTTAAATACCATCTTTAATGATAATTCAAAATAACTATGTGTATCTTAAGAAACCAATCATCAATGAACTAATACTCTGTACTAGCTAATAGATTCCAGTGAGTGACACATGAAAATGGTAAATTTATCTGACAAACTACTTTGCTATAAAATATTATTATATATAAAAAGGCTTAGATATCTTCTTTCTATGGAATCAAATATGGCCGAAGTGCCATACATTTTCCTAGGACCTTTTAAAATAAAACATAGATCATTAAATGATGCTCATATCAAATTAAATTTTCCTTTTTTTTTTAATTAGGTAAAAAACATGTTTCCCCCTAACAGAGAGCCTTCTTTAATTAAAGCAAGCTAGTTAGGACAGTTATTGATTTATGTAACTGGAAAACATAGCGATGAAGCCAGGTTCGTGCCTGGAGCAATTGGTTCTAGAGCCTAAATGGTGACATCACCATTTCCTCTCTCTATCTCATATGTTCATTGTTTTCTTCCTTTGCTACATTTTAAGCTTTGGCCTCATTACATATCATTTAAAAATGAGCCTGTCTTATCTATGTTACAGGGAATTAGTCAGTAGTAGTTTTAGGCTTGCCTCATCCTCATTTAGTGACCATAGAAGAATGGTTCTAAAAGTGTGGTCCTGGGAGTAGCAGTATCAGCAACATCTGGAAACTTGTTAGGCAAATCCCAGAGTCATATCAGTAGGTTAGATTAGATCTACTGACTCTGAGACTCTGGACCGGGGCTCCCAACCCACAATCTGTGTCTTAACATCCTCCAGGTGATTCTGAAGCATGTTAAAATTTGATAACCATTGCTTTAGTGGAAAGAGTAAGAGTCTCTCTTTTGTCATGGAATAATCTCAGAGTGGGACTCTATCTGGCTTGGGTTCCACCTATGCTCAAACTTTTGTAAGGATTATTAGATCCAGAGAAGTAGAAAACTGCAAAAGGGATGGCTGGGCGAATGCCTCTGGATGGGAGAATGTGCTGGGTTTGGAAGCCCCTGGGAAATCACATGGGTGAAGTAGGGGAAGAGAATATCCCCAAATGCAAGGAGAGTTTTGTTGCCTAATAAAGGGGGAAGGTATGCATGGCCCACAGAAACATGGAGGACTAGACCTTCTTCTCCAACTTGAAACTGATCAGAGTTTAATATTTATCTCATAACATTTCTTGAAAGAAACATAAAGTGGGTACAGATACTATCAATTACATTTTAATAACATTCTTGGGAAGTGAGAGTCATGTATTATTAGTTTTTCCTTTTACCATAGTAGAAAAGTACAACATATAAAGGTTAAATGACTTGTTCAAGGCTATTCATCTAATTACAGAGTCAAAGCTAGACTACAAATGTACCAATGAATGAACCAGGAAATGTGCTCTCTTGCTCAACATTTTGCCAATATGTAGTTCCCTATGGTTGACAGTTTGGATGATAACACTCTCCCCTTCACCTAATTAATGAACTTTATATAGCTCAAATATGTAAGAAAGAGAGATAAAAGAATAAATCATGGATTAGATTAATTAACCAAGGAAACGTAATATGTCTTTATTGATGAAGAATATCTTCTAAAATAAATTACCTAGAAATAACAGTATTTGTTTTAGAAAATAAAGAGAAAAATCTAGGAAGTCTATATTAAAAAAAAAATACAGTAGAACCACTGTAAGTTGACCACCCAAGGGACCGGAACAAACTGGTCAACATACACAGGTGGACAACAGAAGGAACTAGGCCTACTGTGCTGACTGATACGTTAATGTGGTGCATGTCAGGTCTGTGAAAATTAAGTCAACTTAAGGAGATGGTCAGCTATGGAGGCTCTACCATAAGGTTTAGCATTGTACCGTATGGGTAAAGAAGGTTTGACTCTGAAAGCAGCATGCTTCATGAATCCTATCACTGTCAAACAGATGTATTTTACCTAGATCCAACGATAATTTAACTTTTGGAAGAACATAATTTTGGAAGTCTACTTTTTATTACCTTTCCAAACAACTATAATCAGAACACAGGGACACTTTCAACTTTGTAATTTAAAAAATGAAATTTGCCTCAGACTCTCTTTCCACTGATGCACATAAGAATCAGTACTATGTGGGCTATGGTCATGAAACAACTTAGAAGATGGTCAATATTTAGTTTTTTCTTCTATATGTGTCTGTAATGAGAGTGATAGTTTTTCACAGGTATCATGATCATCTGTCATTCAGAGATGTCAAAAATCTTTTGAACGTTCCCTCCAGATTTTGATAAGGTCTGTATTTTTCAACCCTGCCCTATTGAATGCTGCCCTCTCAAGGTAGAATGAATAAAATGTATTTATTTCCCAATTGCTTTTCCACTAAGATCAGACAGAGGATCTAACTTTCTCCCATGAGATGCAACCTTCCTGGACTTTGATTTGCATAATAATTTAACTACATGAAGAAATAGGCTCAACATGGAAAATGTACTTTGCCGGCATGGGTAGAATCAGAGACTCCTGATTCTATCACAGCACTGACAAATTCCTGATCAACCCAGGTCGGCATGGCATTTTGGAGGCCAGAATTAGGTACTGTCACAGCGTTTCAGATTAAGAGTCTTAATTGTGGCGCAGCCAAATTTGCCCTGGTGTCATTAGGGTCAGAATCTCCTCAGGCCACCTTCTCTGTGGCACAAGACGTTCCTGGCAATGGACTGCAAAGCCCAGTGATTCTGTGACGCTCCAGCAAAGCTCAATAAACTCTTTTCTGTGTAAACTAGCTAAAGTGCATTCTGCTGACAGAAACTGAGAACCTTGAACAATAGAATGAAGTAAGGCGTTCTGAAAGATGCACAGTTAACGATATCGGAATTTATTTTTACTTTCTCCAGTACTCTGTGAGCGCATATGTTCAGATTAGCTGTATTTGTATTAAAAACTGAACATCAGCAGGGATGTCAAAGTGACTCATGTTTTCCAATGGATCCTACTCAGAAGAACAAACTTATCTCTATTTTGCCGAGGAAAAATACATTGTGTATTTCTTTTGTCTCTTTTGTTGGACTGGTGTCACATGATATCTTGTAATGCTTATTTTATCACAGGTATAGATCAAAAAGTTCCCTTTCAAAAGGGAAGAAAAACACCAAATTATAGTTGTGTAGGTTTAATTTTGGTATTCAGTTAAGAATGAATGAGATTTAATGAAATATGTTAGCAACTACAAATTTCTATGTTATATTCTCTGCCACGTGATCTATGCTTTTGGTGAGCTCACTTGACCTTGGTGGTACTCAGTATCTTCTTCTATAAAATGAGGAAAATGACTAATTTTTTTTCTATCATGTTGGGGACATTGCGATGAGAAGTGCCTTCAAAAGTATTTAGTGTCAAAACGTAATATAAATTACCCTGTGGTTGAGCAAGGTAATACAACAAAAGTGTTTTTATGAAAACAAAAGCAAAAGCAAGAAAGTAGAGTGCTAAAAATGAAAACTGCAGGCACATTCCCCATGTTGTGTTTTAAAATGTAAATAATTTTTATGAGGAAGGAATATGATCTATTTCCAGTAGGAAAAAATAGGAATTATTTTGAAGTACTTGAAAGTAAAAACTAATTACAGCAAAATCGCTTACCTAGGAGAGAAACTGAACAAAAAAAAAAACAATAAAAAGAGAAGCTGAACTTTGTGATAATCATTTTATTGGATTTCAATTTTGAGGTATTGAGCTAAAGTAGAAACTGCCAATCAACAATCTTCTCTTTGCTGATTTATTCTCATGCTATAAGAATTAAAATCCATAGGATTATATGTGAATCTAGATAAATTCTTCTGTTTGGAGTTACAATTCATCCAACAGGAATGAGAATTTCCCAGGAATAACTGAGCATATACATAGATGCCAGGAACAAACATTCTTGCACACCAAGAAAAAGAAACTATTTTTTGTTGATAGCCTCTTCCTCATAGACAAATACAAAAAAATGGTTACACTTAAAGCTAAATTGAAATAACTTGAGTTTCCCTTTATTGTAGGTCTTAGGAGTGGGTGGATTTGGGAAAGTGAGGATAGAGAGGAAAATATAACATTCATTTTTCTATATTCTTTAAAACTGTAAGATCAAAGAGAAAACTCTGTTACATAAATCAACTTAAAAGTTAAATTGTTAAGTTAATTTAAAAACTTTAGTTTCAGCCAGGTATAGTGGCTCATGCCTGTAATTCTAGCACTCTGGCATTGCCTGAGATGAACAGTTTGAGACCAGCCTGAACTAGAGTGAGGCCTTGTCTCTATAAATAGCCAGGCATTGTGGCGGACACCTTTAGTCCAAGCTACTTGGGAGGTTGAGGCAAGAGAATCACTTGAGCCCAAGAGTTTGAGGTTGCTGTGAGCCATGACACCACGACACTCTACCAGGGGCAACAAAGTGAGACTCTGTCTCAAAAACAAAACAAAACAGGGTGAGATCACACTTGTGGTGCATATGTGAAGGGTCAGGAGAAAACTTCTAAATACGGATCAAAATTGTTTTCACATAGTAAATGAGAAAATATCATGGATGTTACATTAATCAGGTGGATAAAAATATCTCCGATTGTATGGGAAGCCCGCACACTGTACTCCAAGCCTGAATCATTGTACACAGCTATGACTCAATAAAAAAAATTAAAAAAAAAAAAGAATCTAAGAAAGGAGCCAAATGTTGCAGATCTATTATTTTAAATACAACTGATCTTGGATGACAAATTTAATTTCTGTCCTTAGGTACTTCCTCTTTAAAATGGGCATAAGCATAGTTCCTACCTCAAAGAAAGGAATTAATACGTGTAATGCTATTAATCTATTAATCAATATAAGTGCTCATTAAATATTAATTATAGTATAATTATTCATGTATACAAAAAATGAGGTTGAAAAGACAATGAGCATTTTGCAAAAGCATATCATACGCTTAGTTTCCGGCATCCTGTTTTATATTTAATACCCGGATAAATTAAGAATCAAAGCCATGGTTTTTTATCGAGGGAGGAGGACAGATATCAGTATACAGAAGCATAAAGAAAATTTCAAACAATATATAAAGTTCTAGTTCTTAACTTGAGTAATAAGTTTATGGGTGTTAGCTTCATGTTATGCTTAGTAACTTACATATAGGGTCATGTCTTTTGATCCTCAGATTCTGTACCCACAGGTTCAACCACCCATGGCTTAAAAGTGCAGTTAAGCCTATGATGGTTGTGTCTTGCAATGAGCATGTACAGACTTTTTCCTTGTCATTATTTCTTAAACAATACCATATTACAACCATGGCATTTACATTGTATAGAATATTATAAGAGATGAAGAGATAATTTGAAGTATATGTAAGGGTGTGGGCATGTTATATGCAAATATTGAATACTATGCCATTTTATATAAGGGACTTGGGAATTTGTGGATTCTGCTATCCTTGTAGTCTCCATGAACATATCCTTTGCAGATATCAAGGGACAACAACCTAATATATTTCCTTTGTGTCAAATGCTAAATAATACATTTTTCTTTCTAAAGGCAATGAATAACACTTGAAAATAGTTCCCTAATCTTTGCTCATTGTAATTCAGCCAGGAGAGCTCTATTATGTGGTGGTAACAAACAGCTCCAAAAATCTCAATAGTTTAACAAAGCAGATGTCTATTTCTTACTCATGTTATATGTGTACCATAGATCAGTGGGCAGCACTGCTCATCTTGATTTCACACATCCCAAACTGACCGAGACTTCATCTTGCCAAGTGTTTTTAAATCACTGAAGCAGTGAGAAGGGTAAGAGAGGAAAATTGTTCACTGGCTCTTATTGTTCACTCCCAGAAGTGATTGATGCATGTCACTTCTGTACAAGTTTCTTTGATCAAACCAAGTCACATGGCCATGGAAACATCACAAGAGGGTATGGATGTATAATCATCATTGTAAAATCATGTGATTTTTAGAGGCCACCAGTAGACTGTGAAGAGCATTAATAGTTTTTACTGTCCAGTCTTCTGAGACACCAAATATTTGACACTTTGTCCAACAGTGTGCAGACCTTAAACATACTGCATGCAGATTTTTGTTTGTTTGTTGTTGTATATACAAGGTACCAACTGGTGGTCTTGTGAAAATCAAATAAGAGTTCTAGAAAATATATGAAATATCAAAATAGAAATGGTAAGTTCTTATTTTTATAGGACCTGCAAAAGATACATAAGAAAGTTCTAAAAGTACTATCTAGTAGTTGGAATAAATGTGTAAGTTGATAGTGTGATAAAGCTTCATTGAATTTATAACTGATCAGCCATCATGACAATATAATTATATACTGCTTATGCCCAAGAGCCTGTATTGTAAATTATATTGGATGAAATATTTACACAGAAGTAAAACTTAAGTCACTGTAATACCATGCTGTAGGACAAAGAGCCACAGTTTTAAATATTTTATATCTTAAAATGACTCATGATTTTCCCCCCTTTAATAGAGTCAGATGCAATTTTAAAAGAAGAATATTTATAATGATATGAAATAGAATACATCTGTCTGGGAGCTTAGCCCGACAAATTTCTGTAGCCAGAAGACATTTTCTTCCCACCTTCTTATTCCACTGCCAGAGCTCTCCACAGATTTTGATATATCACAATATAAACCATCTCTGAAAGCTGGATGGGGGCTTCCTTTGTGTTATTTCTCCTCAATGTATTGGTAATTCTTAGGCAATCTTGGGAAGCTGCATATTAATTTGCTCTGAAAAGAAGGAAGGGTTGGTAGAAAGAAAGACTTGGATAAAGTTGCTAATGATGTACAAAATAGTAGGAATCACAACTGAAGTGAAAGAGGAAAAGGAGAAGGAGTCTTGGAAGGAGTCTGTAATAGGCCTGCCACTCTCCTATTCCTGTCCCACCTTTATTCTACTTTGCTATTTGTCAAGCCACCATCTTAGAGTTCTAGAAAATGCCTTCTGCTTGAAATGGATTGAAAATGTAATCCATCTCTCATTTCCATCATCTTGATTTCATGTTACTGCTTTGCTTCAAGACAATCTCTGATTGCTTGGTTCATTACAATTCTTTCATATGCACAGCATTTGTATTGTAAAAGGAATATATATAACAGTTAAGAAAATTTTTGGAGAAAAAAATTATCCACAATTCTATCACTTGGAAACACTATTTTGATTTTCACATATTCTCAAACAGACTTTGTCCAAATGTATACCTATTTTTATAGCTATAATTTGGATGATTCTGTTTTTTCCTTCCTCACCACTTGAAACAAGTCTCACCTCCTGGTAATAATTATATTTTGATTAGAGAAGAACATAATATATGTTTTTAATTAAGCTGTGTTAAGAGTCAATTCCTACCCCTAATCTCAGACTGCCTGCACATTCCCCCTGCCCATTTCTACCTCCACATGTCAAAAACAGGACATCTAATATCCTTCAGCCTGGGATATTTTGAATGGGAAGGGAAGAAAAATACCGAACCCAGTATGCCATCATGGCAGATGTTTTCCATGTATGTTATTTCAAAGCTTGCAAAGAAGGTGTTATATTTTTGGTGTTAAAATTAGGCAGTTATGTACAAGAAGGCAGGTAACTTCCCTGAGAATATTCACCTAATCAGTAGCATAATCTGGTTTTGAATTTAGATCTTTATGATAGCAAAGCATATGTTCTGAGCACCTATTTCGGTAAAACCTTAAGAACTTCATGAGTGGTAAAACATAATTGAGTATGTTAAAACTGCTTGGGATCCCTTCAACTTCAAATAATGTATCAATTTTCATTCCCCCATAAAAGAACATGAACCATTTTATTAAAATGAGTAAATGGAGAATCCCCAGTTCTAAGATATGATGCAAAGACCAAATGAAAGCAGATACCATTTAAAGGTATGTTCAGTTCTCATTACTTAATGGATCTGCATTTACTCATTCATCTACTTGCTAAAATTAATTTGCAGCCTCCAAATCATGCTCAAACAATTATGTAGTCATTCACAGACATACACTTGCACAGATTGGTGAAAAATTTAATTCACCATTGTGCACGTTATTTGAGTTCTCCTACTGTGTATATCTTTTCAGAGTCTATTTGGGACCATGTTTTTTTCTATTTTTGCCATTTCTACTGGTGGTTTGGCCATTTCAAATGGCCCTCCAAGCACAGTGCTGAAGTAATGTCAAGTGATACTAGAAGCTCAAGTAGGCTTTGGTGTGCTTAACAGAGAATATACATGTTTAATAAGCTTCATTTAGGCCTGAGTTACAACGTTATTAGCTTTGAGTTCAAAACTAATGAATCAATAATATAAGATTTCTAAATAGAAATAGCCACTCAATAAGTTTGTGTATTGATTGGTTAAAGAAAATGTTATGTGTGCCAGCTCTCAGAAACCTAACCCTATATCTACCTAGGAGCAATGAGTTAGTATTCACCAATTCTATGTCTGAGGTAATTTTCTGGGATAGAACTACCATGAACCATGAAAATCTATAGGACCTTGCACTATGCTTCCACATATAATCTAACTTTCCCATTTCTAGGTTACAAGTTAGAGATGAGGAGAGGTGGTTTAGAACATTGTAGTATTAGCAGAACCAGGACGGAGGATTGAACCTGCAGCTGCCATGGACTCCATGCAATTGACTAAGTACATACTGCCTGAATCATGACAGTTACTGCATCATGACAATAGCCACTATCTTTTTGACCCCAACAAGTGATCTGACGAAAGTTGAGTGATTATGTGGACTCGAAACTATTTGGAAAACCAAAGTTGACCTTCAGCCTAAAACATGCTGTATTTGGGCACAACTTCTCAGCTCTTTCGATAATTTTTGTGATTGAAAATTTCCAAAGCTATTGTCACTCCAGGAAAGGTTTATGGAATATATCCATGATTGATATGCTTTAGAGAGTATATGAGGGGCATAACATTTGGTTCCTACCCTCTAAGGAGTGAGTGGTCTTGGGAAATGAGACTTTTGTCAACCTCATGATGAGGAGAGAAAGAGCTCTGATAAACAGGTTGAACCTGATGCAGAAAAGGCTTGCTGAGGCCTGGTAAGGTCACATGAGGTAAGTGAAATTGAAGTAGAATGTTGAGTGATAGGTATAATTTAAGCAAAGGCACAAAATAGAAAAGACATAGCACTCGAATGAGAAGAAGCAATATCAAAATGTCTTACCTGAGCACAGAAACATCAAAAAACAGCTCAGGAATGGTTAGTGGTGATTCTTGATGACCCAGGTCTGAATACCACACCCATTGTTTGTGGGGAGCAGGCTGTGAGCGGCAGGCCCCTCAGCCTGGGTAACATGGAGAACAACTCCCAACCACTTGTCCTCCTTTAATATTCTTTCCACCTGCCAGAAGTCACGTAGCCCATGCATACTTTTCCTATTATTGGCAAGCACACATTTTTCCCCTCTCTAAGGATGATCTCCACCCCATGTGCAAAGAGTTACTCAACCTTGTTAAGATACTGTATAAATAAAGCTGTTTCCACGGTTCAGGTGCTGGCTGCAGCCATCAGCTGTGTCAGTCCACCTGATGCCATCTATCTCTTGTCTCGTGTGTATCCCTCTTCTTCATTTCCTACCATTTCCACTCAGGTCAGCTCTCCTTCCTCACGAGGGGGTCACGAGAATTTTCCCAAAGGATTTCCATTGCTTTCTGGGCCATTGAGTCCACTGGTTATATAGAAGTAAGACATTGTGAATTTAGAGAGCTTAATCTTTCTTTAGTTAATTCTAGAACACTTGTAACAAAAAGCAATGTACCAGGCAACATAGTTAGTTCCCAAAAGAAATTTTGATCTCAGGGAAGTCAGTTAACATTTTTGAGTGATTGTTTCTCATCTCTGGAGAGAGACACCTATTCTTTACCCTCATAACTTTTAACCATGTCATGAGAGGAAGCTGGACTCAAAAGGTGGAATGAAATACAGCTGCTTATCCTCATAGCAAAATGATCCTGCACAAAGTTCACTGGTTCATTACATACCTTGTGGTCCATTGGTTAGTGAATATCACAAATTATTTACTTAATCTTCACATTTTCCTATGTTGAAAGAAATTTATAAAATGTATGCTTCCTTGAACAAACAGCCTGCCTTCATCATGCCTGCTGGTAAAATGAGAGACAGCATCTTTCTGAACTTGGGCGATTAAACCTGAATGTTCATCAAGTATCTTCTCTACTGGGCCTCCTCAGAATTCATACGCCTTTATGGAGTGCCTGCTGTGCTAAGATTTCTCGTAGGCATTATAATATTTAATTTTTACAACAATTTTTGAGGTACCTATTGTTATTCTTATGTTTGAGATGATAAAAGACATTTGAAGGTCAAGTCCTTGGCCTCAAATCACAGCATTTCTTTGTGGTAGATCCAAAATTTCAACCCATACTCACTGCCTTCCAGATTAAATATTATTTCTCTGCTCTATCCTGCCTGAATTTATGGCATTATAGACTTATTTTCATAAGACCACAATTATTCAATATGTCAATGGAGAAATATAGAAAATATCAGTAACACCAAAAAAATGGTTATAAGAAGATTTCCTTCCTCAGTGTTACTGCCATCTAAGAAGAATCTGGTTCTCTTTGAACCTCTGAAGTTCTACAAGGGTGAGCACTAATCAATTGGAATCTTACTTTTCACTCCCTGTGACTGATGAGGGAAAGGAGTGCATAAAATCACCATACATGAATGGCTAGAAGGAATTCAGAAATAATCCAGAGAATGAAGTTGGAGGCCAGAGATATATGTGTTGTACCTTCTAGGAGACAAGATTAATGTGGTATAAGGAGGGACATAGTGTTAAGACTTCAGATTTCAGTCAAAATCCATGATCTCAGTTTTTTCCTTTGTCTCATCTTTCTTCATCAGAAGGATAATGGGAGAAATGGAGAGTGAAACTATCTCTGTTATGACTTCTAATTATTGAAATTTTATCATTGGCAGAAAGTTCCTATTGTGCTTGTGTCTATTAGAATATAGATCATTGATTCTGGCCAAACCTTTTATTTCATATCAGGGATAAATAACATTTTCCTTTCATATGTCCTTCTGGGAAAGAGTTCAACTATCATACCTTGAAATTATAATGAAAGAATCTTTAATTAACTAAATTTAAATAAAACAGAAACAGAGGAAGATATTTGGAACTAGAATGATGGGTTTAAAATTTCTACACACCAAGCTGTCTGAAGTTGAAATTACTTGCAGTCACAGAGTCTACCTAAGATTTTCGTGTCCCTCGGCCACTGTCCCATATGTGATCCTGAATAACACAAAAATCAGAAGTATTACTACAAAATTAGCCCACTATTTCTGGCTATCTATTATCAAGTGCTAGTTCATGAATCACAAATACATGATTATCCAATTAAAAAATTTATGGATTTTCCCATATTTTTCATATTGGAAAAAAAGTCCTTATAAAATCTACAAAATTTCATAGTTGGGGAGTCAAATCTTTATGAACACACTATTTGGAAAAAAGATCAAGCCATTAGGTTTTGTCAGAGACACTTTATTATCATTTGTCTAATTTTGAAGATATTGGTTGAAAATCAGCTGTGATTTAATGCAGGAGAAATTATATCTGCATGCAACAATGTTGAGGCGTTGGTACATGATGCTATGTGAAAAAGTAAATTCTGGGGACTATATACAGCATAGTACTTTTTTCACTTCAAGAGAAAGAAACTTAAACATTATAATACTTAGCTTACATATATGTGTATGTATATATATACATATATACGTATATACATTTATACATATATGATAGGATTAAAGTATGTGCAGAATAGACATGAAATCCTGCATGGTGGTTGCCTCAAGAACAAGGGGAGAGAATATAGGTCTCTTTAGGTCATTGTCAATGTTCTTATTAAATTGATAGATTCACAGTGTGAAATGTATTATGTTGCTAAAAATAACTGTGACTAAAAATATAAAACATTACACATATGAAAGTATGACATGACTCTGTCATAAATTAAGACTTCTGATTTACTTAATGCTATGTATCTGAGGTACCATCTAGAGATGAGACGGAGAGAAAGACAGTATGTTGAGGGGTGGTACCAAAAATAGGGCCGTACATTAGGGAGTTTGGGAAAATAAAGGAATTCAGAAAAGGAGAAATGATAACAAAATCTTATTTTACTAGCCTAACAATTTGTACCTGGCCCTAGCCCTCAAATCATATTATTATACTTCCCCCCTCTTTGACTTTCATTTATCCCATAAATATTTATTAAGCACTTATTTCCAGATGCTATGTTGGAAATATCTCCTACTATTATGAAATTGGCAGTTTGATTTAAAAACATGCTAAACAAATACTTATGAATTTTTAATTATAATAATAATGTAATTGATATGTAGAAATGAAAGACATCATAAAGCATAAGTAACTGTCCCTTGATTGCAACTTCAGAAAAAAACTGACAGAGGATTTCTATTTTAAGTTTTTTCCTCTTTTTAAAGTGTTTAACATAAAAACTTGTAGAAAATTTGAAAGATACTTTGTGAAAAGAAGGAAATAAAAAGTGCCTAAAATTTTACCTCCTTGAGAGAAACATTAACATGTTGATATATTCCCTTCTAGTCATTTTTCTATGAATATACATGTTACAAAATTGTGATCATGGTGTATATTCAACTGTGTGCAAAAGGTGAGTGAGCCCTTCTAATGTATATTGATTGACCTATATCCTTGAAAAATGTTGTTAATTACATTTATTTGCCAGCAGGTAGCCACAAAGATTTCCTCCGCTGTCAAGACAATTCGTGATTAAGAATGTATATTCTTATACCACAGTTTGTTAACCCATTTCTGATTTGAAGCACATTCTTCTCAGTATAAGTATCATAAGAATGGAAAAGCAAATATCCAACATACTCAATATCAATATGAAGCTGGTGGATGGTCTAATTCAAGCTCACATAAGAGAAAAACTCATTTCAATTCAAGTAGGGGAAAGGAGAAATGGGGGTAAGGGGTGGTTGGGGTGTTCCCACTTAATGGTCATAATACAGGGGTGTATGTTACACCTTCTGGGTGCAGGACACAATTACAAGAGGAGCTCTACTTAACACATTCAAACATTATGACCTGGTTGTTTGTCTCACATTAACCTGAAATTAAAATAAATAAATAAATAAATAAATAAATAAGAGAATAAAAACATGACATGCACACACACATCCCTGTCTACATTGTGTTTGTGGGTGTGCATGCATGTGCAGGATATAGTTTTGTTTCTATTGTTCAATCTAAATGATCTCAATCACAGCAGAATTCCCCACTTGGTTTTTGTCAAGGCAAAAGACACTCCGTAAAACAGTGTTCTATTTTTTTCTGCCTGACTACTCTATTTTAAGTGCTGACAATGTTGCAGTTCCTTTTTTCCCACAGGGTCTGTGTAAGAAAAAAGAAAAGAAAAAGTACCTGTTGACTGATGCTGCGACAGGGATTGACTTACAAATAGAAGCAGACAAGTTGAGGGACCCACATTGTCAGGAAGAACCATTGACAAGGCTGCAGGTGATCAGGCATTGCTGCCAGCAGGATCCCTGAGCTGAACAAACAACTTCACAGATTGCTTTAAGGGCCAAATTAAATAAAAATCTACCAAAAGATACCAGCATAGCTGTGTCTGGATCAAAATAAACATAGCATATTCTCTGCCAAGGGCACTTCTTCTATTTCTGGCCCTTCGGGTTATTAGAGGTAGACGCTTTATATTTTTTGAGAAAGTTCACATCTGGAATGCGCACTGTCTTCATCGTTCACATTCTATTTTCAAAGAAAGGAAGTGATTCTGCCTAAGGTGGCAAAGCTTGGATAATTTTCATCTTTGGTGTAACTGCTAGGCATCAATTCCAGCATTGCTGTGACAATTGTACCAGTGATTATATGTTCGAGGCATTATCCTGTATTAGTTCAAATTGTATTAGCATAGAGCATTTTTAGGAAGATTAAAATCTGTAAAGGTGGAGGGATCAAAGAGTAGGGGGGATGGACTTTAATACTTATTTTATTAAATATGAGTAAGTGGGATTTTCTATTTCTCAATTTTTAAAAAAAGATGGAAAAATAAATTCTCTAATATTGTAAATAATACAAAAAAAATCTATTGCCAGAAAAGTAGGAAAGAAGAGAGAGAAAAGCAGTAAACACTATGATCCATCTTCCAACTTGGTATTTCTTCCTGATGTTCCTGTTTCTATCACAGGACCTCCTTAATGTCCACCATTTCTCATTCTGCACACCCAAAAACCAAGATTTTTGGCTCATAGTTCAATATTATCATCATATGAATAACATTAACCAGATCCTAATTAAACAGTAAGGTCTTTAGAGCAGAAAATATTTTGGATCTTGATTTAACTTTTTAAACTTGTTTCATACCTAGAAAATAATTGTTAGTAAATGACTTATTTCTTTTACCATTCTTTTTATCCCTCATCTACGATCTCTCCAAAATGCCGGGATCAGGCATTAATCCCACATCCACATTGTGTGAAAACTCTCAGGAGTCTCTAATCACCCTTAGCAGTGATTATTAATATTTGAAGAGTCTTTGATCACTTTGAAAATATGAGCAAAACCATGAGTTCTCCTACTATAGAGAAAAGTATTGGTATCAGTTTTCAACCTCATCACCACTACCAATGATGCCATTTCAGTGACGTCACCATCATCACCACCATCAGCTTTCATATTAACAGAGAACCATTATGTGCCATGATTGCTGATACATTTAACATCACAGCACTTCATAAGGTGGATGTTTCCCACTTTATAAATATAAAAACTAAGAGCCCCTCTGAAGGAAAATACCTATTGTGAAGCCATGATGTATAACCCGACTATACATCAGATAGTCAGGACTTGAACCTTCTCTCACTGAGAGCTGATGTTCTCAGTCCATATGTCAAATCATACCCATAGATATCACATTGTGAGTCATATAATAAAGTTGGATATGTTAAATCACATCCTTACAGTTCCAGTTTGTCAATATTTAGTGATAGTTGCTCAGTTTCATACACACTTCTTTCTATACTGTATTCTGAACTGCAGGACTGAAGTAGTGAGGGGGAAACCTCAAAACCAAAACAGCTACATTTCCCAGGTAAAGGTACTTTACCTCCTCTATTCTTGTTTAAATTTGGCCAATGAGAAGCACTGGTAGATTAGGAGGCAGGAGGAAGGGAGAAGACCTCTGCTTGCAACTGTACACAATCTCACCCTGTTACAGCAGGACAGGCGTGGTGACTGCGAACTCCAGAAACCCTGAGCTAATCTCCAACTCTTCAGCAACTCCTCTAAGTCAAGGATTCCTAGCACCTCCCCAAATGAAGAAATAAGACAGGTTACAGAGGAATTTACCTGTTGATATGAGTGACACACACGGTATCCTTTCTCTGCTTTTCATCCCTCCTTCTCACCTTGCTCCACTAGACCTTCCAACATTTTTATACAGACAGTTGTTAATGTAAAAGGTACTCTCTTTGTAATACCCAGCATAGATCTGTTTTCCTGATTGGCTCCAAACTGAAACAGGAATGGTTCCAGATAACTAACCCTCAGATATTGAAAGATAGATTTGGTTATCTCACCTCATTGGACCTATAAGCAGAGGTGAGCTCATTGACATTGGTGAAATAGTTTTTGGTAACTCATGGAACATATTAAGTACTTAAATTATCATCAAGTGGGGGCTTGGAATAAAGTATATTATAATAGGAAGGCACTGAGAAGCCAGTTGCTAATGAACTTGGCCATTATCATAGTCATGATCACATTAAGAACAGTTCAGTTGACTGGCAATTTCTTACTGTGCTGCGGAGCTTGCAGAAAGAAATGGCAGGCTCAGGGCCCTAAACTCTCAGAAACAGATACACTCTGTAATGGTCCCCAAATAATAATTTTTCTTTTATAGACACAGGATTGATATAGTTGAAAATAAGTACCAAATATGATATTGCAATGTAAATTGAATTGACATTTTTTCCAATTACATTTAGTTTAAGACACTGAAAGACAAGGAATGAGACAGACATTTGTGGTAGAGATATTTGGTTGCACTTAGATGAACATGATGACCTTCAGTGCCTAAATGCCATTGAGCCTACCATTCCGAGGAAATTTATCCCTCCTTTTATTAAGTCATATATACATAGATTAGGAGATTGTCTTTCCTGTTTAAAGATCCACAATTATCCTATCTGAGATAACTGACTCAAAAGTAAATGCTAAATCTCTTTACAACTACCCCTCATTGTCTTTAGAGTTGAATACTACAGTCAGGACCCATGATACTCCAAGGAAAATAAGGGCAAAATCTGACCCAGGAAAAATGATTCATATACTTAGAGAACTATGGGATTTTGCTAAGTTATATGAAGACAAATCTGTAAAATATATGTGTAAATTAATTCTAAGAATAATAAGCCAGGGAGGACAAGAATAATATTGGTTTAGAGCCATAATGTTAATGGGGTGGTGCATGTACTTACTAAGAATTATGGGTTCAGTATATTATGTTTCACCCTGAAGTGCTAGAAGTAATTCTAACAGTTTTCTTGATTGGTTGAAAGAAGCCTAAAGTCAAAGGTAATTTAAAATCAATGAAATGTACATTCTGTGACTTCCTTGATGAGAAGAAATTCCAAAACATAAGGAGACAAAAAATATTGGAGTTGATTTTTCTTGGAGCAATCTTTCCACTCTCTGTCCTTC
The DNA here is from genome assembly GCA_963574655.1 of Perodicticus potto. Lineage (NCBI taxonomy): Eukaryota > Metazoa > Chordata > Mammalia > Primates > Lorisidae > Perodicticus > Perodicticus potto. Next base: position 46,801 of record CAUYRH010053284.1, read on the forward strand.
TCTAATATGTCTCCATGTTGGCTAAAACTGTGTTCCCAGTGCCTGGGCGGCAGACTGGGCTCCCCAAACTGGGCTGCACAGCTGGAGGTGAGCAGCAGGGGGAGAGGTGCTTCATCTGTATGTACAGCTGCTCCCCATCACTCACATCACTGCCTCAGCTCCGCCTCCTTTCAGCTCAGCAGGGGCATTAGATTCTTATAGGAGCACAAATCCTACTGCAAACTGCAAGTGTGAGGGATCTAGGTTGCATGCTCCTTATGAGAATCTAATGACCCCTCCAGCTCCGACTCTGAGGACAATTGTCTTCCATGAAACTGGTCCCTGGTGCCGAAGAGTCTGGGGACCACTGGACCAGAAAGTTAACCATTTTTCTAAGACATCCAGAGATGTACTAAGGAGGGAAACATACCAGAGTCTTTGAAAAGCTTAGAAAGGGATTTCCTCCGTATACTGTGATGAACGTAGAAAATGGTGATGTTGACATGAACGTTCTGATTTCAGGGGAGATAATGCAATCCCAGACTGGCAGACATTGAGGGTCCCTGCTTAATTATTAGATACAAGATAAGTGTAGTTATTGTATGGTAGAGCAGGGCTTGAATAATTATTAAAGATCTTTTGTTTTAGCTCACTTGTGGTGCCACTAAGAATAAAACAGATAGACATCATACCAAAGTATTACTTGATCCACAAAATCAGAAAATATTTAGATATGGTGATCAGAGATTAAGACTTGAATTTCCACAATGGGTTGTTACCATGGGCTAAATCAAACTTGCTTCCCCCAGAATGAAGATGAAGCTGAGATCCCCAAGGAAGGACCCTGTTTTAATTACATACTGTAAATCTTCCTCCAAGTCTCTCAAAAGGGATCTATTCCATAAACAAGATATATGAGCACTGGCCAAAAAGAAATTATGAAATATTTCAGGACTTACCAGACATTGTATCTTGGTTGATACTAATCTGGGGATCTAAATTGGCACCCTGCTCCTCTATAGAGTGGAATCTGATGACTATCTAGTAAAAAATGGCAAATTGACCCCAAATTATCTCTCATGGGGTACAGTGATTCTGCAGATTCACATTGTGATTATTTTCCTCTACTAGTGTTTTAATTCTCAGGACAAATGTGACTTCAAATTGACTGAATTTCCACGTAGGCTCACTCATCCCTAGGCGTGCGCCATTCCATCTCAGAACCCTAAAAAACGAACCCTCCATTTCTGAATAGTACTTCATTGGCAATTATACAACTGTGGGAAAATTATAGGCATAAATACCAACATTAAAACATTGAGAAAATGCAGGAGTAGTGATTCCTACCCATCAAATCCTCTATTAGCTTGCCTACTTGACCTGTGCAGAAAGTGAATGAACCTTGGAGAGGGATTTTGAATTATTAGTTGAATCATGTGATTACTTCAATGTTACAGATATGGAAACTAAAGATAAAAAGCATAGGGTCAGAGCCAGGCATGATGGCTCATACCTCTAATCCCAGTATTTGGGAGGCCAAGGATGGTGGATTGCCTGAGCTCACAGGTTTGAGACCAGCCTGAGCCAGAGCAAGACCTCTTCTCTAAAAATAGGCGGGTGTTGTGGCAGGCGCTTGTAGTCCCAGCTACTTGGGAGGTTAAGGTGAGAGAATCACTTAAGCCTAGGAGTTTGAGGTTGCTGTGAGCCATCATGCCATGTCACTTTACCAAGTGTGACAAAGTGAGACTCTGCTTCTTAAAAAAAAAAAAAGAAAAAGAAGAAGAAAGAATAAAAAGATGATCTACAATCAATGAATACGGTGGTAAAGATTGAACCCACATCTGTCTAAATGAATGTTTTTAGTCAATATAATATAATATGTCTTAATCCCAATTGTGGATGCCATGAAATATAGAAAATAAATAGATTCTAATCCATTTAATCTCATATTTAAAACCCGGTAAAACACTTTTTCTCTCTCTCAAATGGCTCAGTTTAAACCCACCCTTTCTTATATTTTCCTACTACTGCAATACACTGAAGTCATACCCTTATTTTGTGTAATGTTTATTTACCATTTTTACAAATCTTTGCAGCATCTTTTTCATTGATAACTCTTTTCATGATTTTACTTTTTATGCATTTATGACTTAGGCTGTGAACACAATTTGTATCTTTGGATGTTATGGACCTGAGGGGGAGATAACAGCCATATGGAAAAAAGGCAGAGCTCAAAGATAACACAAACCTAAATATGATTTGTGGGTTGCAGTTATTAGCTAAATAGTTAAGCCTCTAAGATGCGGCTTCGTCATCTGTATGATGGAATGACTAATAACTCCTCTTAGGGTTGATGCAGGGAGATGTACGGGACACTGTAAGCAGAAGTGCCTCAGGTGTAGAATGTGTGGCATAAGGCTTGATTTCAATCTGGCTCTTCTATTCCATTTAGCTCTTCTTTGTGCACCCTTTTGGAACTCAAAAGTATTCATTTTCAAGTGTGGAATAATAAAAGTCAAAGAGGTGTAGAAACTTACCTAAGGCCAGGTAGTGGTGCAGGGAAACAACAGTCCAGGTAAACTGGCACTCAGCAGCACCAGAAGAGTGAAAGGACTCTCTGAGTTAGGGAACAGAGCTGTACAAAGGATTCTTTGAAGAGCAAGCATTCTTTTGGAGTATAGCAGAATTGCTCCCCCACAAGAAAAAGGTACAAGCACAGGGTAGAGAGTTGTTCTTGAGCCTTCTAAAAAGTCAGAAACGTGGATTTTCACACCACCTCCCTACCTCCCACATCTAACTATCCTGAACACCAACCTCCCTACCTCCCACATCTTACAATCCCAGCACAAGGTTCTCACAGGGCTTTGCTAGAAGTATTGGATCCTGCACAGACTTCTCTTGTGAACACACGCTAATTTAGTTTTCTCATTACCCATCTATAAGCTTCTTCAGAACCAATTGTGCATCTTTCATCTCTAATTTGCCAGCCCCTAAAGATGTGCTTGGCACAAATGTGGCAGTCAGTGAATTGTTGCTGAATGAATTAGTGGTGCTAAGTTTAGAGATTGCAGCATACGTTGTTTTCCTTTTGTGAGCTACATCATATTCCTAAAAGGACATCAGAATGGGAAAACTCACAAATTTAAAAAATAAAATCATTAATTGTGAAATATTAAATGTCAGCACAGGTGTTTTTGGAGGGGTGGGCAGACAAGAAACAGCAGTGGTTGGCAAGCTATAGCTGTGTGCTAATTCTCTCCTGTTGCTTGTTTTGTAAATAAAGTTTTATTGGAACACAGCTGTGCATCTTTATGCATTGTCTATGGGTGCTCTTGCACGACAACAGCAGAGTTGAATAGCTATGATCTGGCCATCTCTTCATATGTCCAACAGTGTCGGAGAGATTTGCCACAAGGTTTTTTTACAGAAAAAGTTTGCCAAGTCCTGCTTTAGATCATGAATATATTTCTCAAATTTTTATCTCATGTGAGGTATTAAAATCCCTCCCTTGCTTTTTGAAGGAACTATAGAACACAAAAGTAGAACCTGCATCTGAAATTGCTGCTGGAACACATGATGTTCTATATAAATATTTCAGGAAGAAGAAAAGTTTCTAGGTACTAATAATAAATTGAGAGACGATGTATTCTGCTCTGATTCGAACAACTGATTCAGGCTAAAAGGATAATAACCTTCTGTCAAGTCTCATGTCCATGTTTTGAGAATAAATGTTAATACAGCGATGGACAATCTCTTTCTCACACATTTGCATGTACATTCATGCCAGGGGGCATGTGGCTTGTTTTTCCTACACACACCAACCCTTATTAGCATCGCACAGTGCTGCAAACACCCTTTCACCCTCTCTGTCTGTTCAACACAGGAACATGAAGGCATGGCAGAACTCAGACATATTTTCTTCTCAGTTGCTTTCCCCCTTTCTGTCCAATTTTGAAATTAAGGAGATTCTCAGTGCATATCTGTCCTGGATTGATTTCCAACACTAGATATTCTCAAATATCAAATAGCTGATATTAACCTAAGGATGGACCTCTATCTCCAGTATTTTGTTACATCAACACATGTTTTCATATTCCTTTCCACAAGTACTCCAGATAATTAGTTGTTCAGGATTATCATTATTATTACTATTATTGTTATTACCAATATAATCCCATCTCCTGGCACTTCAGAGATTAGCTCTATTGCAAAAGAGAAGCAATAGTCTCCCCCATCCTCTTTCCAGAACTCCTGTAACAGGCATTTGAAAAAGATGCTTATAAAAATGCTTAACAACACTATGTATTTCCTATGGAGTCATAAATGGGTGTAAGTGTGGAGATAAACACATTATATCTCACATTAGTGAGTATTTTTGGACAGGAAAGAGGCAGACTTGAAGCAGATCAGGAGTAAAAGGGAAGGGAGCTTGAGCTGTATCTGTAACACTCTGAGTATTGTTTTAAGAGAAATAATTTACATATAATCTTTGCAGTTGGCAATTATTTAATGTTCTCCTCCAAAGAATTAACTGTATGTACCATATGATAAAAGTTAAATTATGTACATAGTAGTTAGAGGAGTTGACCTTCCCCATGCACAGAAATTCCAAACTTTGGGCTGCCCTTCACCTCGCAGAAGAGGTGTGTGTGTTGGAGATGTTAGGATGTCTTCCAGGCCTGTCTTCAGCTCTGAACTGTCATGTGATCCCGAGCTCCTTATTTTTTTCTAGTAATTAAAATCTCAAATTGGGTCCTTAAACAAGACCTGTGATTGATTCTACCACTTCTGGGATTGATCCATTCATGTAAGAGTAAATTTTTATTGTTTGAAAAAGGGAAGCCTAACATAATCCCCTTTTTCCCTCTGATGACAAGCTCTATCTGACACTGTGCTTTCCTGGGTTTCCCTGTCTCCATCACTATGCAGACCCATTATAGGACATGCCCTCTGCAACAACACCATGCCCACTCCTGTGACAGGACCTCCAGAGCAGATGACTCAGATCCCCATAGCACAACTCTTCAGCTTTTGTCAAATTTAATCCATGGCTGTGGTAGATGGTTTTACATGATTGTAAATGGAGTTCACACTGACAAGCCCTATCTCAAATGTGTGCTGTGCATCTGTCTTTCTCTCTTGGACCTCTCATAATTCCTCTCGAACCACCCCCAGCTTATCACAGAAGCACAGTCCTCATGTGTGCGACAGGTAACACCCCTGGGCTTGTGGATGACTATTCCAGGCTGCTGTCCTTCCACTGGACAATGCTAACAGGAATACTGACTTTTTTACTTGGTAAAATAAAAAGTTGACATTATAATCTCTAAAGGAATAAATGGGGCAGGGGACAGACCAAGATATACTAACATTTTTGAGCAGCTCTGTTTTGACTGTCCTCTGTAGGCCAGATTTATTGGTAGGAGACGCTTGCATGAAAATGAGTTTGTTAAAGTCAACAGGGAATGTAGAATTCTAAAAAGGCACAGCCATTACCAGAAGCAAGGTAAATGCAATTATTGTAATAAGCAGCTGGAATGGTAATCAGCGAGCCCTAATTACAAGGATTTTTTGGCAATGCTTAATAATTCAATGTATTGCTACAGCCAAGATAGGTGAGTAACAATAAAGTACTGACTGTCAATCAAGGTATTATTTGACTTATATATTAAGAAAAGATTAAGAACAGGTAAGCATGAGCCAAAGGTCATAATGGAAAATCACACTCCTTTATCTGGTTTGTAAATGGAGTAAGTTCTCAATGCCATAAGCAGGGGCCATTTGGGAGGAATCTAATGCAAAGATTGTGCATATAATAAACATTCCTCAATTCTTCGCAGAAAGACTTGTGTCTACTTACTAGATGATAAATTACACAGTAGAGTACAGGAATATGTAAGAGCTAGTGAGTTGACATGGATACCTGCAGAGCCAAATACTATATGTCCACTCCATCATTCTTGTCCTAGCAAAAGTGGAGATTTATGAAGAAAGGGGGAAATGTGGAGTCTGGACTCAATTTTGGTAACAATATGTTCAGTGAGTCTGAAGACCATCACGTAGTTATTTCCCTGGTCCTTTCGTGCTTAATTGGGATAAATATTTTTGGTTTCTGACAGAAATCATGTTCACATTAATTCTACAACCTGTGCAGTGGTCATTAATATAGAAAGGGCCAAGTAAAATCCCTGAAATTTCTCCTACATTTGTTATAACAATTCAGAAGCAATACCACGCATCCCAAGCAGAAGTGTGGACCTTAGTTATAATCCTCCAAGATTTGAAAGATGCAGGGGAAGTCATATTTATCCTATTTCTATTTTATTAACCAAGATATTTCCTAAGAAAAACCCAGGTTAAATTTTCCAACATTACTAAACAATACTACCAGAGTCTCAGATACTTGCTGTGAAGCAACTGATCTAGTCTTAAAATTATTTTCAATTTTTATGAATAAAGAAGATCATGAGCAATTTGCATTTATCTGGAAATAGTGGTTATATATATATATATATATATACTCTTTTACAATGGGGCTATATAAAATATTTTAATTTCAGAGAAAAACTAGCCAACATAGACCTCAATTGTCTTGACATCCACAGAACATAATCCTTGTCCAATATTAATTATCCCATGACCTGATTAATAGAAAATGACAAGTACCTTTGATGCCATAATAAAACACAGGTGTCAGAAATTGTGAGACCAGCCCTAAAAAGTAGGTATTTAGGAGTTTAATGGTCAGAGTATACCAGAAAATCTCCTCTTAGTATGCTACTCTCGGCATGCCTTGCCACTGAGAAAGACACATAGTGCTCAGTAGGCATCTGAGATTTTGAAGACAGCATTTACTACCTTTGGGAATAATGTGCAGGCCCATTTAGCTGGAAACTCAAAAGATCCAGGTTGTGGGACAATTTTCTCTGCCTATCATATACCATGGTACCATAGAAACTGCAAAAGACACAAATGCTTGGTAGAGTCTTTGGAAAGCCCAAATTGGATAATTCTAGTAGATGCCTCTAATGTTCTAGAATAAGGTCATTCTTTCTGTAGCAAAGAACAACTTATGCCTTGAAAACTTACTCTCGTCATGCTACTGGGCTCCAAAATTTATTCTTGCAATGCTACTGGGCTCCGGTAATGACTGATGGATTTACCAGAATTGTCCAACATGAACTGACGGAGTCCTTCTACAAGTGCATACGAGTTTTGTTAGATCCAATTGCTGTTGCAACAGCAATTCAATATACAATGAAAATGCAGTAGAACTTCTGTCAGTTTGCCACCCAAGAGGCTGTCACAAACTGGTCAACGTGTAGAAGTGGTCAGCATGAGGAACCTAACCTGCTGTGCCAATACTTATATGCGATGCACATACAGTCTGTGGAAATTAAGTCAATTTATGGAGGAGATAAATGTAGGGAAGTGGTCAGCTCTGGAGGTTCTACAGTAATTCAATAGGGATTAGGCATGAGTAGAACTAGTACAGCAAGTACCTTAAAAAGTGCCTCCCATGCCCACAGCACCTATCTCTGCTATACTTTGTCTTTTCCTCAGTTTACACCATTGGCTGTCTGCAAGGGTTGCCTATAGAGAAATAAATAAATGTGTGCCTGCTTCTTGCTTGATCTGACTAATATATTTGTATAAGCAAAAAAAAAGAAAAAGAAAATTAAGGCTGCCACACTATAGTCCCAATCTGAAATTGTGTGTCTCATTCCTTTAATCTTAGGCTCGGCTGAATTGACATTCTGGTTCTCAGAAGTGTCTATGAGAGAGTACAGGAATGTTTTCACTGAGCCAGTAGCTACATCTCCTATATGATCACTTTAGGTTGACCATCAGGCCAACCTAAAAGAAGGAATTCTTAACTGACTTGGGTAACTGATGCTAATAATCATTAGGAGCTAGGATTGTTGCTACATAATGTACTTAGGGAGGCAAATTCTCAAACTCAAGAATCTACATTATGTGTTGCTGCTTCCACACCTGCTGATCACATAAATTGGCAATTTCAGAAACCAGTAGCTGTAGATTAATAAAAACAAGGATCATATTTTTCTGCACAGTGGAAGAACATGACAAATACCAGTTGTGGAGTTGAGAACAGGTAGAGCAATGGAGATTATAGTTTATCATTGTGGTAAATCTTTTATGGATATTTTGGCTAACTATCACATGGAAAAGTTAATGATGAAGTATACCTGAGACATAAGTTTCTCTGATCAGTGTAAGGGATGGCCTGTAGCAAAAGCTCTGGTACTTTTTTCACATCCTCTTGACCACTTCTTGTTTAGCAATGATTCTAGAGCTCTTTATGAATTCACACTACATTTGAACTGATGGAGTCCTTCTACAAGTGCATACAGCTTCCTCTTGATCCAAGGCCTTCCCTGATGACATGTCTGACAAATTGTTCAAGTAAGAATGCTTTGAAGGGAGATTCAGCAGAATTGAGTTTCCTACCCTTAACAGTGACAATGAGAAAGCACTATATATTAGACTTTTCTCTTTCCTGCACCCTATTTTACCTTTCCTGTTTCCTCATTCCTAATTCTTGGTATCACTATTCAAATAAATAATTTGTAATCAAATCCTTGCTGGAGATTCTGTTTTCAGGGTAATTCAATCTAAGACTCTGTTCTAAAATGTTCAGTCTGTTCTTTTATACCTCAAAGTCTCAGAGCAAATATATGTTTCAATCTCATGCAGTCTAGAAAGCAGGCTATCTTCAGATCTTCAAATCATTAACTGGATCCGTAATTGAAGATTTTAATTTATTCTGGATTTGATTGAATTTTTTTTTTTTTTTTTTTTTTTTTTTTTTTGCGGTTTTTGCCAGGGCTGGGTTTGAACCCACCCCCTCTGGCATATGGGGCCGGTGCCCTACTCCTTTGAGCCACAGGCACCACCCAGTTAAATATTATTTTGTCCCTTGGTTCCTGCCTGATCTTGATCCCTAGCACTGAATGTAATTTTTCAACTGTATTTCTGATCATGATATGACTATAAACTTAATTTAGGCCTGAATATTCTTTCATAATATTCTAATTAGCCAAATAGTTACATTTAATTACTAGACAAGGGCCCTCATTTCCTAAAGCTTGATCAAATTTATGAGGTGTTGCTCAGGTCAGTAATTCTTTGAAGTACTTAACTTCCAAAAGAACCAGTGTGGATAATTTTACTGGTAACCTCAGTGAAAAAACTGTAAAGAACTTAAAAAGCACAGATTTAAGTTTCCCAATGTTCTAGTTTCAACTTTTCTAACTTGATAGGCATGAATCTGAACCAGAAATAGGACATGGTTTTTATGAGAGTGGGTGTAATATCTCCAACATCTGGCATTCTTAACATTCTTAACATTAAGAGTATTCTTAATTGTGGTAAAAATATACATTAAATTTGCCATCTGAGAAATTGTTAAATGTACAGTTTAGTGATGCTAACTATGTTCATTTTACTGTGCAACCATCGCCTCCATCCATCTCCAGAGCTCCTTTCATTCTGCAAAATTGAAACCCTTTACCAATTAAACAATAACTCCTCAATGCCCCCTTGCCCCATCTCCTGTGAACCATCATTCTACTTTCTGTCTCTATGAATTCGACTAGTTATCTCATAAAGGGAAAAAATCCAGTATTTATTATTTTGTGACTGGCTGATTTCACATACCATAATTTTCTCATGGGATAGCATATGTCAGTTTGTAATCTTTTTAAACGGTGAAAAATATCTCATTGCATGTACTTACATAAGCCATGTTTTGTTCAATCAATGTCCATCACTGAATCGCTTCCACCTTAACTAATTGCTATGAATATAGGTATAAAAATAACTCTGATATTTTTATTGAATATCAAGTATTTCTTTGAGACCATTTCAGTCCTTCTCTTTATATGTATGTTATACAGAAGTGGAATTACTGTATCATATGTAATTCTATATTTAATCTTTTGAGGAACTATCATACTATTCTTCACATCCACTCTACTATTTTATATTCTAACCAGCCATGCAAAAGCATTCCAAATTCTGTTGCAATTTCTTCATATCTTTGCTGACACTTGTCATTTCTTATTGTGCTTTTTTTGTTTTTATTTTTTGTTTTGTTTTTATAGTAATGTGCTTTTTTTGTTTTGTTTTTATAGAAATGGCTTTTCTTCTATCTGAATAAAACCAGACTGACCGGATCAGGGGTCAAAGGAGGCAACTGACTTTCTTTCCTCCCCCTAAATGCTAGCAGACCTAGCCCAAATTATTTAAAATACAATACTTGTCTCAGGTTAATTTACAAGTCAATCTTTCCCCCCCATCTATTCATCCTCCCTAGCTACCACTTTCTGAATTCATACTTCTCCTTTTTATCCTCCCTTCAAAAAGGTGTCTGACCATCATTGTGACTTAGGTAATCATTCTTATGGTTCCCCCCTATGCATATGGTCTGCATATTTATTTATGCATAATAAATCTCTCTTTATTAATAAGAGAGATTAATAAACCTTTCTCTTATTAATCTGCCTTAATTGTGAGTTGATCTTTCAGTGAGCCAACCAAGGGAAAAGGGCAGGTTTCCCAGGATCCCTACAATACCTTTTCCATTTTTTCACTTACATTCTAATTTATTTCCTTATACCTAAAATGAGTCTCTTGTAGACAGCATATAGTTGGTCATTTGATTAAGAATAGTCACCTCTGTCAGTTTTGTGAACTGATCACATTCACTAGTCAGATTGGTGCATGAAGGCTTATGTCTTTTTTCCCTGAATCTCCAATTTTTCTTTTTCCTGAAGTGACTGTATACACAACTGTTTTTACATGACTTATTTTTCCCTAAGAGTTTTAGCCCTGATTCTTTTCAGGGCCTTAGACATTCTATTGTATTTCTCTTGCCCTTAGGGAGTTCCCCTAAGTTTCGCATGCTGCCATGACTGCCATTGATTTCAGCGGCCTCCAACCTGCTGTTAAAACTAGAACACCATTTCCATCTGCTGTGATTTAGGCAAAACAGAAACTATACCCCTAGGCAGCCACCAGAGAGGGAAGAACACTGAAAACAAGTTTTTTTTTCCATTGCAAGGGAGAAATCAGGAATTAAGTGGTTTTCCTTCCAACCATGTCAAGGGAGGGTCAGGGTAAGCAAAAATAGCCCAACATTTCCTACCATATTGAGTGTGGCTTTCTCCTTATTGAACATTTTCTTGGTTGGGGCAAAGACTTAACCATTTCTAAAATTTCCATAAAACTATTGTGGTCCACTGTAGTTGCTTACTTTGTGTTTCCATGAGAAAATAAGGACTTGGAGCTTCCTAGCCCACCATCTTTCTAATACACTCTTCTGCTTAAGTATTTTTTAATTAACAACCTTCTATAGTTAATTCATTGTCTCTCATTACCTCTAAAATATACCACTATCTTCATAGTAAAGAGTAACCTCTGACCTCTTTGATTAGAGTATTTGATGACATAGCTATAAAAAAATCAAATGACTTATAAACTATTATAAGAAATTTAGAAATTACAATTTATCAAATCAAATGTTTTGAATTATTACTTTCCTTAGGTCTCTGTTATACACATATTATTGTTATACTAAAAATCTAAAAATATATATCTAAAAATCACCCTATATATCATTAATCATCAAAATTGATAACCGTCATTACATTTGTATAAGTCTATTTCCCCATGGGCAAACCATAACCAATTGTTTATAGTTAGAGTTGACTTCTTAAAAGTATAGTTGAGTACATATTCTTCACTTAATAGAAAAACTACTACCAATCTTCTGTAGATAATTTATGCTCCCCAGATATGTTGAGTCCTTGGAAGAATAGAAAACATCAATCTTAGAACAGTAGGTCAAAGGAAATTGAGATTAATGTCCTTTCCTCTCATCAGGAATATCCCTTCTTCTATAGCCAAAAATGCTACTTTGTTAGAAAATACCCCAAGTTACTCTATTTGCTTAGGAATAGTATTACCTAACTCTGAGCCCTTTTTTTTTTTATATTGCTTTGTAGATTGTTTTCTGACTCTTTAATCTCCTTGAAGATTTTATATACTTTAATCATTGTCCCATTTCATGTCTACTCAAGTCCTTCTGACATTTCTATCACTTACGCCCCTTCCAAGTAACATCAGCCCTTTTAAGCTCTTATCTCCCCATACATTATCAATTTCATCTTATGAAGGTATTTCTTTGTCTGGATAACTATCGCACTTAGAAACTCCATATTACCTATTATGTGATGGTTACCTTCCTTTATGAGCTCCATAGGTTTAGCTTCCTACTACCTCCCTACATTTTTTTCCTACTAGTCCCTATCAAGAATCCCATGTTCTATGAAGACATTTGTTTTCAGACGTTAAAATATGCTGTTCTTTTTTACTTAAATTATCATTTTAGTCATATCATGTACCAAGTTTATCCATTTCATTTATTCAGAATCCATTATTTACTCACTTTCAAATTAATACTTGCCCAACTTCTGTCTCCAATGGCATCTGATTCTTTAATGCCACCCAGCAGTTATTTCTCTAATTCATTTCACATTTTGAATATTTTTGACATATTTTTTTCTGTATATGTAATATGTTCCCAACTAGACTATCTTTTGAGGACATGAAACTCACCAACGTCTTTACTGCTGCAGTACTCTCAGAAAAATGTATATAATTATCTTTCTCAGCTCTAACTTGATCAAAGCAATGACAATATCGATTCCAGAAACACTGAAATTAAGGTCTATACAAATCCAAGACTGATTTCCAAAAAACACACATTGTTCATAAACATGTGTTAAAACATTTAAAATTTTATAGGCCATGCTCCTGTGATGCCTAGGCTATTTTTCAGAACTGGAAAAGAAGTTTTTGAATTTTAAAAAGTTTCCTGGCTGGTCTAAAGAATACTTCCTTTGACCCATTAAATAATAGAGTAATGTATGAACCCAGAGAGTTAATTGTGCTGTGTTTCCTCTTGGGAACTCATTAATAGCACTGTGTGGACTCTTTCTGTAGGATCATCATCAGTAGGTTGATGTCTTTTTCTTTCTTGCCTTTAAACCCTTACCATCTCTACTTCCTGTCCTGTGGAGAAGCAAAGGTGATGAGAAAATCTGTCCGATTTCTAAAGTGTCTATCAGGAAGGAGGAAAATAGAATCAGCAATTCTTTGGGGGGAAAGCTTCTCAAACAAAAGGGTGTTTTTACTGATGTTGGGAGAAGTTCGGATTTCTTAGAATTGAAAATATGGTGCTAAGAACACACTGTCTTTGTTTTTCAGGTCAGTGGGTAAAAATGGCATGCTAGTTGCTATTATGCCATCCTAATGTGCTAACAGGGATACTCTCCCATAAGTTTACAGAGTGTTCAGCCTAGAACTTGGCTCACATAAGGCATTCCTTAAATATTTGTGAATAAGTGTCAGAGGTGTTCTTTGGAATGTTTATACAAGTTAAGGTGACAGACTAGTTATCTGTGTTCTAATGATTGGTGTTGAAAGTCAGTCCTCAGTTTTTTTTGTGGGTACCCCATTAGTAGAACACTTTCTGTCTTAGTAGTGTTTTTTCAATGGTGGTAAGCCAAGGTTTGAGCAGGACTACTGCAAATTAATATTTTGGAATAAGCTCCCTCTCCTTCCATGATCCCTCCACTGTCCCTTCTCTCTGGGATATTGCACCTAAGCTAACAGAGGCTGAGGTGTTTACAACTCCCAGGACATTACCACATTGCTAAGAAACACACATATATTTTACAGTTAGGTAATAACATGCAGAAATTATTCTAATGAGAGCAGAATATTTTGGCTCTTTTTCCCCTTCCTCAGTCCATAGCTAAAAGGCTATAGCCACTTCTCCTTTATAATGGGAGAGAGGTCCTATTTTTCCAATTTAGAGAACAAAAATTATATGAAATTAATGGGCTTCTCTATAAAATTTTTTTGAATTAAGTTTATGTCTGAGAACACATTAGTTTCTTAAGTTTAGCCCTGAGCAAAGCATGGCCCAGAAAAGTCTAATGTAAGACTTTCTCATTTTAAATTCAGTTTGAATGTGAATGAAAACTAATGAAAAAACAAACCACAAAACAAATTTCTAGACTCTATAGATGACCAAAGGGAATTGGCTATCACCTATTTTATCCCCAATTTCTAAACACAAACCCAAATAAGCATTTTTAATCAATTTTCAAGAAGATGCTCTAATATTTTATTGAGTATGCATTTTGCAAAAGAAAACATTTCTTGCAATGTCAAGATTAAATGTGTTTATTTTGAGTTAGTGGATACAATGGTATATGAGATACCAGCACTCCAAGCTACACCTATGTATTTGCCTCTAGACCTTCACACATTGTTAGTTTCCATTCCTCTAATATTCCACCACTGGGCCTTCTATATCTAGCAAAATCAAATTTTAATTTAAAAAAAAGTGAAAACAGAATTTATCACCCTATTGTGCTTCCAGTGCTCCCAGAAGGATTTTAATTGTCTCAGATGGTTGTTGTTTTCAATAAAGGGGGAAAAATGATAACATGATCACTAGTAATGGCACAACTAGAAGAGAAAACAGAATGCAGATTAAAAGAAGCATTTTAGGCTGGACCTAGTTAGTTTCCCCACCCCCCAGTTAAAAATCCATATGTCATGGTATGACTTCAAAGTTAACTTGCTCAATTTCTGGGCCACACACTTAAGCGTATTGGCTAGTACATTTTTGCACTGAAACAGAAGCAATACAAGTTTTATATTCTACCATTACACTTCCAGATTTTTCACTTATGATTATACCTGCCAACCTAATGATTCTTGCATGCATTAGAGTTTGCTTTTGTAGAGTTAAGTTTATTTTCCCCATCCCTCCCACTCCCATAAACACACCAATGCGAACTCTTTGCTCAATTTTGTGAGAATGTTGCCAAGGACAGCTCTGTGCCACCTCAGGACAGGAAGCCCCTGTCCCCTTCCCGGGCTACAGATGGATCAGTAATATTGATCACATCTCTTCTTACATGCAGACAGATACTGTTCCCTTGATTTCCCCATGCCAGAGGCATACAAGTCGGCAGGTATGCATACAAAAATGGAATTAAAAGGAAAAAATAAAGAAAAAGAAAAAGAAAAAGTTTCTTGGTAAAGCCTATCATCCTAGAAAGAATCCATTGCTTTGAATTCACTTAAAGCCTGTACAGGTGAAATATGTTTCTTCTGAGAACCTCGTCTAACTCGTGTCTGGAATTCTTCAGGCTTTTCTCTCTTCACAAGAGGCTTCTTCTCTGGAGCTTTCATCTTCCAAGACACAACAGGTGAGTTGACAGCTGCTGTCCCATAGACCTTCTGGTATTTGGTTGAGGCCACATAGGATGCTTTCACCGTTAGGACAACAGCATTCATCAGGTTTTTAGCTGCCTGGATAAGTGATGTGGCACTGTCCAGCTAGAGTGGAGAAGAATAAGATACAACTGGGTTAATCAATGCCACAAATTCACAAGATGTTGCAATTTCACAGTTAAAACAATGTTTTGCTTATGCAAATAAATAGCCTTGCCAAAAAGGAGCAAATAATCACAAGATAAGGTGAGCAGGCCACCAATCAGTCACCTGTCTTCTCTTATCCCTAATTTCAAAGTAAAAAGAAAAAGAAAGAAAAGAATTGCTCTATGATGCATGGAATAGCTTTCTAGAATTTCAATCGGCTAAAGATGAAGCCCTCTTTTTAGCATGAGAGAATTCTAATGCAACGAAAGTTTTCCGAAGTGAAAAATCTCATATTATGACATTAGGCTAGTTAGTAATGGTGGAACTTGAGAATAAAATGTTATAAGGAGTCATACCTCAACTTTATGGTCCTACCAATAGAAGTATTTTCCCATTTATAGATTATTTCTACATCCTGAGTTTTAGACAAAGATCTAAGCCGCTAAACAGAGGAACAACTCATGGGTGCTCTTGCTTTTACTTAGATGTTTAGTGAACTTGGCATAGCCATTTAACTATTCCCAAGCAGTGAATATACTTTCTTAAAAAATATCAATAATTCTGTCAGAATCGGATAGAGATAACTTAGTGAGACTCTCACTTCTACGTATTAATAAAATATTGAGTCCCATCAAACACAATGCTAAGAACTTTATAAATATTTCCTCAGTTAACTCTCACGACTCCATGAAGTAGGCTTTTTTTTTTTTTTGAGACAGACTCACACTGTTGCCCAGGCTCGGTGGCATCAGTCTAGCTCACAGCAACCTCCTGAGCTCAAACAATTCTCTTGTTCACCCTCCCAAGTAGCTGGGACTATAGGCACCTGCCATAACTCCAGGCTAATTTTTCTATTTTGAGTAGAGGCAGGGTCTCCCTATTGCACAGGCTGGTCTCAAACTCCTGAGCTCAAGGGATCCTCCCCTCTTGGCCTCCCAGAGTGTTAGGATTATAGGCATAAGCCGCTGCACCTGGCCTTTTCTAGACTCCCTTTCACCCAGAATTCTACATGTGTTCTAGTGAAAGGAAGAATTAACAGCTGGATTGCAAATATTACTGCAGCCCCTGGGATTTTTCATCAAACTTATTATAATATCAACTAAGGAAATGTATCCACTACAGTCAAATGAAGGAAGCAAGAATGTTCCTAAGTATGCTGTTCCTAGTTGGTGAGATGGTTTATCATGTAATTCATGCATGTGCAACTTTCCTTAAAGAATGGACATGAGACATACGACCTTCTGAGCACTAGGAGACCAGCGGTGTTTAAACAAGAGAATAATCCTATGGCATTAACTCATTAACTTTAGCTTTGTGTCATTCCTTATGACCAAACCGTATTCTGTATATTGATGATCAGAATTTGTATCTAAAGCCTCTGTGAGACTATTGCTCTGGCTGTTCTTTGCTCCATGTCCTTTATTAAAGTTAAACACATGTTTTTCTGAGTTAAAAAAATGACAATCAAATGAGCCCAATTCTTCCATTACCAAAAATGCTCCTTAGTCTGGTCACTGAGGAAAATAATGGAAGGTGCTTTGTATATATGAATCCCTTTCAATACCATAAAGTTAAGGCTTTACCAGTTTAAAAAAAAAGATTAAAGGTTAGTATTATATTGACCCTACAATAATATAGAGAAGCAAAGATATTTGTGGATTAAAGCCATGATTCAGTGGACATATAATCGACTGCTCTGTGAATTAACTCAAACAAATGTATAGAGTAACCATTTACATGAATTTGCCACTTCTATTACACTGTGCAATGTACACATATACCAAAATAACTGCTTAATCCATATTTTTTATAGTCTAAATTTCTAAAGCTAGATAAAGAAAATCAAATTCTAGATTATTCATGTTAAGAGGAGAAAAGCCAAGTGTTGATTAACGTTGCGGTTCTCAAAATATAGTTCCTGAGCCAACAGCATCAGCATCACCTGGGAACCTATTGAAAATTCAATTTCTCAAGCCCAACCCAAAACATACTACATCAAAAACTTGTCATCTTTGTTTAACTTGCCATCCAGGAGATTCTGATACATGCCAAAGTTTGAGAACCACTGGATTAATGAAACCCAAAGACTATCTTGAAGGGTTTTTTATTCAATGACATCAGGACTTCTACCATAAACAAGTCTGATAATATCATAGCCAGTTAAATGACTGAATATATTTTTTATCTCTCATCATTATCCCAAGTAGAAGTGTAAATAATGAAGGACAGAGATGAGATAACAAAATGTTGGAACAATTAGTAGCAGATCAGTCATGGTTTCTTGGGAAGCAAAATATTCTATTACCCTTTGGCCAATTCATAGTCCCCTGTAAGTCTGTCAGGTTTCAAAAATGAATAATATTCTTTCTTAAAGTTAGTTAATTCTACTGTGTGCTATGGTTAGGGAAAGAGTGAAATGATACTATGTCAGGGACAGTTCTGTTGATTTGCTTTGGGCAATAGCATTAGTATTAATAAAATTAAAAGAAGACAAGTAAGTCTAGTCTATTATTAAACAGTTCACAAAGAATGAGTCCTGAGAGGGTTGAATTTATCTGAAGGATTACAAGTAATTTGGAGATTTTTACCACAGATTCCATTTTCAGATAGATGGTGTCTAATTCTGCAGCAAAAATAAGGGAGCCTGTCTCTTCTTCAGAACCCCTTTGTTTTCCCAGCCTGATGCAGGAATCCTGTGAATAAACCTAATACATTGGTTGAAAGTGAGATAGCTCTGAAATATAAAGCCACCTGCTATGGCAGATCTTGAATTTGTGGACAAGATAAAATGAAGTGAGGAATCTAGCCAACTAAACTTGATCAGATATACTCACAGACAATAACCCCATTCTAAAATTATTAATATGTCACTTTTTAAAAAATGTTGAACTTACAAAGGGTAAATTTTGTCGTAGATTGCCTTTTCTGAGTTAGATCATTGTCAGTACAATGAGAATTATTTTTATTGAAAAATGTCCTTTATGCTTATCTAAATTAGCACTACAACTTTGGTTTTCAACTGGCTAGTTTTAGCTAAAAATTCACTTCCTACAGAAAAGCCTTTGGCAAGAGTAAAGCTACATGACAAGATTTTTTTAATACAAATTGTAAGAATACTTGAAATAACTGCATTCTAATTTGTGATTGATACAGTATTAAAAGGCTTTTAAAACAAGATGTGTAAACAAATGTAAATGAAACTCCAATAATAACCAACATTATATAGAGTATTTACTGGGTGCCTGGTATTGCCTTAGTCTTTATAATTATGTGATTTTTCAAAAATTCTTTAAGTAGAAACTACTATTTTATAGGTGAAGAAATTGAAGCTTAGAGAGGTAATGTAATTTGCCCCTGCAGTAACTGGCAAAGTAGGGACTAGGACCAATACTGTCTCTCTCTAAAGCTCACCATTTGAACCCCACAACATAGTAGTGCTCCTTCAAAGCACCATTTAATCTCTGGAGACTTATTTTTCAGTTACTGCCTATTTCCATTAACCCTATATGGGCTGGAAGCCTGTCCTCTAAACATGGCAATACCCTGTTAACAACATGGTTAAGTCAGGTGAACCCCTCCATCTCTCCCAGTCTGTGCTCTTTAACCTCATCCTAAGAGCCCAAATCTGCCCTCACTAGAGCTTCCATCCTCAGGTATGTTTCCGCCTAGTATTGAGCCCTTACCAGTCCTCCCAGGCCTCAGGGCTGTCGTCCTAGCTTGAATTCACCTTCATGCCTGCAGAACCTGGAATCTGATGTCTGCTGATTTCTCTTGCCCCATTTATTTTTTTGTTTGTTTGTTTGAAACATGTTTACTGTACAGTTACAATGACTGGCGATTCCATATGGTATGACTCAGCTACTCTAATTAGCATTCTAATCCTTTATCTGGACTAGTCTTGCTAGCTTTAAAATGGTATCAGAATTGAACCCCTGCCCAGCTCTTCCTCACACTGACCTGCACTACAGTGACTGATGCTTTCACCAGAATGAGAGGTCCACCTTTTCTTCTTTAAGGGTCATTCTATTCTTAACAGACATCCATTAAGTTCCTGTAGCTAGTCTAAGAAAAACTTCTCACTAATTAATTTTTAAAAAACAGGAGCCTACAGTTACCAAGTGGGATCTGAACTAGCTCCCCAAGTTTCATCTCTCTCTTCTCAACTCCAAACCACCTGAGACAGGTAATAGTATATTACATGCTCACGTAGGCCTTAGAGGATGCATATAAGTTACCCAAGGTTACACTGCAAATATCGGATGAAGCTAAGATTTGAACTCAGGTGGTCTAACTAGAGAGCCCTGGTCAGCCACTGCTCCTTGCTGCTTCCAGAGCTACACACAGCAGATGAATTCACACCCCTGAACTCATCAGTCTAAGACTAATTGTCGATCCTATAGGCGTCTGCTGTTCCTAATCACAGAAATTAGACTTTTCCTAATTCTGTCACTATTCTTTTAAATATCAAAGAACTATTTTCAAAAAGCAACAGATATTTCCTCACATCTTGTTCTATCATAGTCCATGAAAAGCAAATAAGGCCAGGAGAGCTGTCTTACTAGCATTTTTTTTTAATAGGGTCTTTTCTGTCTTTGTCTCTTTCTCATTCTTTTCTTCTTAACGCACTGAACTTTTTTTTTTTTTATTGAATCATAGCTGTGTACAATAATTCAATCATGGGGTACAGTGTGTGGGCTTGACATACAATCGGAGATATTTTCAGCCACCTGGTTAACATACCATTCATGAGATTTTCTCATTTACTATGTGAAAATATTTTTGATCCATGTTTAGAAGTTTTCTCCTGACCCTTCAAATATGCACCACAAGTGTGATCTCGCCCTTTATTCTCTCTCCCCTTGCCCTCTCCCTCCTTTTCCCTCCCTCTCCCCTTTCCCCATCTTCTTGTGCAATAAATGGGTTGTAGCCTTCACTTGAAAGATATAAATTTGCTTCAAATTAGGGATGTATACATTGGATACTCTTTCTTCCATTCTAGAGATACTTTGCTAAGGAGAACATGTTCCAGCT
>CAUYRH010053285.1:0-66006 GCA_963574655.1 Perodicticus potto
TCAGTAAAAATTATATAAAATAACCTAAAAGCAACTCCATATTCAGGTTTCCCCAAAAGTTTCAGTTGTCTTCTAAAGCTGACTTTTTTCTTACAAAGTAGGATCCAGTCAAAGTTTGCACTTTGCATGTGGTTGTTATGTTTTTTCTTTTAAAGACCGGGTTCTTGGGTCTCTCACTTGGTTGCCTAAGTGAACCTCCAGCCTTGGCCCCCAGAATAGTCGGGACTACAGGCACCTGCCATCACACCCCACTATTCTTAGTAGTTTTAAAACATAGTTTAATTAGTATATAATTGTTATGCAATAAAATACGTATTTAAAGGCTCAGTGCCTGTGGCTCAATGGGCTAACGCGCCAGCCACGTACACCTGAACTGGCGGGTTCGAATCCAGCCCTGGCCCACCAAACAAAAATGGTGGCTGCAACCAAAAAATAGCCGGGCGTTGTGGCGGGTGCCTGTAGTCCCAGCTACTTGGGAGCAGAGGCAAGAGACTTGCTTGAGCCCAGGAATTGAAGGTTGCTGTGAGCTGTGGTGCCATGGCACTCTATCCAGGGTGACAGCTTGGGGCTCTATCTCAAAAAATAAAAATAAAAAAAATATGTATTTAAAGTGTAACATGTAAGGTTTGACATGTGTACATCTGTGAGGCCAGCAGATACTTGTACTGTGAAAGGCTCACAGTTTGCTTGTTTCTCATCTCTCAGGAATCATTTTCCCTTTATTGCCTAATGTCCCATGCATTTCGTAAGTTAGATTTTACTTCCAAGGTAGAACATTATCCAGGTAGTGAATATGCATATTTGTTACTCCCAACTCTTTGTGGTCCTCCCCCATTCTCCTTTTTACCTACCCCTCCTCAGACAGCCACTTTCACTATGGATATATTTTGCATTTTCTGCAGTTTATATTATAGAGCTTAAATAAGAACATGTCCTTTTGGGGCCAGGGGGAGGAAGGTCTGGCCTCTAACACTTGCTAGCGTATAGAAATAAAATTATTTTTCTGTGTTGATCTTGTATCTTGCTACCTTATATTAACACCTTAATTCTCTTAGTTTTTTGGTAGCTTCCTTTGGGTTTCCTGTATAGATGACCATGTTATCTAGAAATATAGCTTTACTTGTTTATTTCTAGTCTGGGTGCCATTTCTTTCTTCCTTCTCCCCATCTTTCCCTCCCTGCTCACCTCCCACTAGAACAGTGGTTCTCAACCTTCCTAATGCTGTGACCTTTAATACAGTTCCTCATGTTGTGGTGACCCCCAACCATAAAATTATTTTTGTTGTTACTCCAAGCACCAGCAGTTGAATTGACACCATCATATGTTACATGCGCTTGTGGTAACTCATTGAGGCAGCAATTACAATCATATTTCAACCTGCCATTGCGATGTTAGGTGTTAAATGTTATTTAGAAAATACTAATAATATTTCAACCTGCCATTGCAATGGTAGGTGTTAAATGTTACTTAGAAAACAGGAACACATTCTTTTCATTCTTTTTTTTTTTTTTTTTTTCCTTGAGACAGAGTCTCACTTGGTCACCCTGGGTAGAGTGCTGTGGCGTCACAGCTCACAGCAACCTCCAACTCTTCAGCTCAAGTGATCCTCTTGCCTCAGCCTCCCTAGTAGCTGGGACTATAGGCGCTCACCACACAGCTTGGCTGGCGTTTTTAGAGATGGGGGTCTCGCTTTGGCTCAGGCTGGGCTTGAACTTGGGAGCCCAGGCAATCCACCCACCTCAGCCTCGAAAGTGCTGGGATTACGGGTGTGAGCCACTGCGCCCAGCCTAGGAACACATTCTTATTTGATGATTAAGGTACTTCCACACCTCGGCAGGACCTCAAACATTGCCCGCCATACTTTACAATCAGCCTTCCGCCTGGCCCTGCACTGGCAGCCGAGATGTGGAAAGGTCCAGACTTTGCTTTCTGTTTTCCTGTCAGTTAATTTTTATAATAAAAGTGAATGCAGTCTCTTATCTATTATTTTTATTATTATTTTAATGCCAACATGGCTTCTACATCTCAAAAGGAAACAAATCCCCACAAGAAAAATGATGGAGGAAAATTCTTCAGTGAAATTGAATGATAGATGACTACTTTTTTGTTGAGGCAGAAAGTAAGGCACTCTGTTTAATATGTAGGGAATTTGTACAAATTTTCAGATACTATAATTTGAAAAGGTATTGTATGCAAAAACATGTGGCCTGATTCGATGTGTATGAAAGATTTAGTGTTGTAAGAACAAAATAGCAGAACTGAAAAGGTCTTCTCAACAAAATTTTTTTTTAAAGTTATAACTCTGATGGATTCCATTGTAAAAGCTAGTTATGTGGTAGCATATTTAATAGCAAAAAAAAAAAAAAAAAAAAATCCAAGCTTCTCTGGTGGCCAGGATTCCGTACTCAAAACCATTTACCGATGGTGAGTTTGTTAAACTGTGTATGGAAAGTGTGGCAGATATAATTTGCCCTGAAAAAAGAGTGGATGTTTCTAAAGTCAGTTTGTCTCACTAGCCTATAGCCAAGTGAAGTGAAGAAATTGGAAAATCTATCAAAAAAAGTTTGAAGAGTAAAGCTGCTAATTTTAAACTTTATGCTTTGGCAATGAATGACAGCACTGATGCTGCAGATACGGCTCCCCTTGGCCATTTTCATTAGAGGTATTCACAAATATAATGTCACTGAAGAAGTGGCTAAATTAAGAGATTTATATGAAGCAGTAAAAAAATGTTAATCGTTTTTCTTTGTCCGTTGTCAACATATCTGATAGAATTACTGATGCTGCCCTATTGATGGTAGGTAAAAGAGAAAGACTTGTAAAATTAATAGAAGATGATGTAATAGCCACCCCAAACTCAATGTTTGATGAAGTACCATTGCGTAGTATATCAAGAAAATTTACGCACAAAAGCTTTAAAATGGATCATGTCTTGCAAATCATCATCAAGACTGAATTTCATAAGGGCCAAGGGATTCCAATTCCAATTCCAATCCCATCTCCAATTCCAGGAACTCCTTTAAAGTATTGATGCTGATTATGGCAACATCGTTTACTTTTGGGAAGTAAGATGGCTAAGTTAAGGCCAAAGTTGAAAATATCTTATGATTTGCAACATTGTTATCAAATTGCTTATGGTATCAAAAACCAGATTTGTGCCAGAACTTGACAGTGAAAACTGGCTTACAGATGTAGCATTTTTAGTGGATTTAATCACTCATTTTAATGAGTGACACCTACACCTCCAAGGTAAAAGCCAACCTATCAGTACAATGTTTTCAACGATGACAGCTTTTCATATAAAACTAAAATTATGGCAAGCTCAAATTAAGGCAAACAATTTTATGTATTTTGACATACTGGTTAAACACAGTCCTGTGAATAGTGAAAAATATGCACCCTTGCTTTTCAATTTGATATAAGAATTTGAAAACAGATTTCAGGATTTCTGGGAAAATAATCAGTATCTTGGTGCATTTGGGACTCCATTTTCAGTCAACTTAAATATCCTGCCTGCCAATTTCAAATGGAATGCATAGAGCTGCAATCTGACATTCAGTTTAAAGAAAAAAATTGATTATGTCTCTTTACTGGACTTTTACAGAGCCTACCTTCCCACAGACAAATATCCCTCACTTCACAATCCTGCTTCATATCATTGCTTTTTGACAGCACCTCCACTTGTAAGCAACTATTTTCAAGAATGAAGCACATTAGGAGTAAAATTAGAACCCGAATATCTAATGAGCTCCTGGAGAAAGCACCAAGAATGGAGACTACTTTCATGGAACCAGATATTGAAGCATCAGTTTTTCAAATACACATAGTGTCAGATATCCCACTGGTTTTATTTTGTCCGCTTTTCCTTTACTTTTATAATATATTTAAAAAAAACCAAAGATGTTTTATTACTTGGATATGTACATTTTCTATGTTAGTGATTGCAAACTTGGGGCCTGCTCAGTGAATGTCCCAGGCTCTGAATGGTTTGCTGCATCATTAGAATTATTATGTGAGGACTTTTTTTGCTTATCTGTGGTGCCAGATATCACAAAAATTATGCACAGACCTTTGTTTCTTGCTCATCAGCTTTAGTTAGTGTTTGTATATTTAAGGTGTGGCCCAAGACAACTCTTCTTTTTCCAGTATTGCCCAGGGAAGCCAAAAGGTTGGCCACTCCTATAGTTTCCTTATAATGTAACTTTCTGGCTTAGTATCACGTTAACGCTGGTCATATGGAATGAGGTGCAAACTATTCTTTGCTTTTCAATTTCCTGGAAGAATTTGTACAGAATTAGTATTAATTCTTTAAATGTTTGGTAGAATTCTGCATTGAAGCCATTTGGGCCTGGAGCTTTCCTTGTGGAAAGGTTTATAAATTACAGATTTGATTAAAAACTAGTTATAGGGCTCTTCAGACTGCTTCTTGTTGATGAGCCGTGGTGTTTTTCAGGGATTTGTGCAATTCATCTAAGATGTTATGTTTAAGGTTTTCTTTTTCATTGTTTTTAAGAAGTTGTGATGTGCCTTGCAGTTGTTGTTTTTTTCCCCTTCAGTGCCTACACTAAATGTTAACATGTTTGTTAACATTTCTTGAATTTGTGGGCTTCTAGTTTTCATTAACTTTGGGAAATTACCAGCCACTATTTCAAGTATTTTTGTCTGTCTACTTCCTCTCGCTTTTTGGGCACTTCGGTAAGGTGGGTATTAGGCCGTTTGAAGTTACTCCATACCTCAGTGAGGGTCTGTGCATTTTTTCCCATTTTCTCTCATTTCATTTTAGATGGTTTCTATTGGTTTCAAGGTCACAAATCTTTATCTCTACAGTGTCTAATTTGCTATTACTCTCCAGTACCTTTTTTTCCTCAAGCATTATAGTTTTCCAGTTTAGAAGTTCAGTGTAGATCTTTTTTAAGAAATACATTGCATGTCTCTATATAACATGGTCCAATTTTCCTTTAGCTTCTTAAACGTGTGGTATATAGTTATCATAACCACCTTCATCTCCTTGTCTACTAATGCTGTCCTTGAGGACTTATTTTCTTGTTTATTTAGGAGTTAGTTTCCAACTGATATTTCTTCTAATTATGGATCAAATACCCTACTTTTTGCCTGCTTGGTAATTTTAAATTGTAAATTGTACCTGGTTAAGTGCTGGATATTTTTGTGTTCTAATAACTGTTCTCGAGCTTCTTTTTTGGGATAGAGCTGTCACTCAGAAGCATTTTAATCTCTTTGGGTCTTGCTTTTAATTTTTGTTAGGTTGGGCCAGAGCAGCTTTCGGTCTAGGACTAATTTTTCTCCAATACTGAGGCAAAACCCTCGGAGTACTCTAATGCCGATGAGTTGTGAGGCTCCACTCTGATGGGTGGGAATAGGCACTGTACCTTGCCTGTGTCTGGTTCCCGTTAGTCTTTTCAGGTGGTTCTTTCCTGGCTCCAGGGGCTTTTCTTGCACACACGTCCTGGTAGGACTCAGCTCTGCAGCAGAGCAGGAGTCTCTGCGGGTCTCTGGGTCTTTCTCTCTGCAGCTCCCCCTTCTCCTGTACTTAGCCTTGTGAGCTCCCCTTCTGCCTGAACTCCCAGCTTTGTCTCTTCTGCTTAGGGCGATCGTTAGGGTCCACCGAGATTTACCTTGTCTGTACTGAGGCCTAGAGACACTCTCCAGGTGGTCAGCTGGGGCAGTGGTTCATCTTGTTTCTCATCTCTCAGGATATTGTCATTGCCTAACGGCCAGTGCATTTTGCACGTTAGATTTTACCATTCCTTTACACACTTCTCCTCCCCAGTTCCTGCAGACTGATAATGTTTTATGGTTGTTTTTATAACATCTCATCCATTTCTTATTTCCCAAATAATTTGTTGTTAAAAATAGACTCCCCCTAATTAAAAATGAAATGAAGAAGATTTAAGTTTCTAAGGGGCACGTGGTGGAGTCAAACTAATATTATGTATGCTTCTCTGGCCTGTGCTGCTGAAAGGCATTGCTGTCGGGGATGAGTAGAAGCCTAAGGTGAATGAGTGTGAACTAGGAAGAACTGGCACACTCATTAAATAAGTTATTTTCCCAGTTTGGCAAGTAAATATTTTGCACCAATATTTACAGCTTATTTTCTTTGTGTTCCAGATAATCAAGTGAAAGAGAGATGAGCTTCATCTGTGGACTGCAGTCTGCAGCTAGAAACCGTGTTTTCTTCCGATTCGATTCACTAGCTAACTGGAGAAAATGTGACCCATTAGCACTGACCTCACCAGACCGCCATCAAGTACCATTTAATCATACAATAAATAAGTACCAGAGACTGGGAGTATGTCAGAGAGAGAGGTCGACTTTTCTGCCTGGAAACTTTACTTTTTATAGGACTTTGAATAACAAAAGGGTAGCATGCGTTTTGAGTGGCAAAGGTAAAATCTGGATGAGCGCCAGAAGAGGTGCTGCGTGGAATGACTCTTTCTCCAGACAGCTGACAGGAGAAGTGACAGTAGTTCCTGCCCTTTCCGTTTTGCATCCTCTCAGCTGCTGTCCCGTGAGAGCCGTCCGGTGTTTCCACACTTCTCCGCGGGTTCCAGCCGCGCCAGTTCCTCTCCTGTTGATTATCCTTAAACCAGTACAGAAGCTACTTGCAATCATTGTAGGGAGGTAAAATACTTTTTAAAAAGTAAACTTCTGTATTAATTTTTATTAGTATTGCTTTGACATTTTGTATTAACTTGTATTCACTTTTTAAAATTAAACTTTCATATTTATAAAACAATACTCTTAAAGGAACCTCGTTGGATTCCCTTCCACCCCCTGTTTAGCTCAAAATGAAGTTCCAGTAGGTCCTGCCCAATTTTGTCATGTATGATTTAGAAATCTTGGAATAATTTCCTGCGTGTTAATTTGTGGTATAGAGATGTGTGATCTTTAAAAAGTTTTTCTAACATATTTTTTGAACACTTAAAAAAGATATTTATAAGAAGAATCAGAAGTGTTGGTTATAACCTACGAATGAAAATAGTATCGGCAAACCTTCCTTTCCAGTTTGTGTAGTGTAAGCAGCAAATTATGAAACCAGGGACCTTTGCCTATATGAGAATGGGCTCATTTCTAGTTAACTCCTAAAACATTAATACTTATTTTTCTATTTTATTTCCAACAAATCTTTATTTTCTCTCAGTGATCCTTTATAATAATCAGTATCTTCACAGCTAAATAGTACTTTAACTCTTTTTTTCTATTACTTGTTTCATGAAGATCGAAGAAAATCATTCTCTCCTCATAAAACTCTGAGTTTGCTAACTATGAAGTCCCGTCTAGTCTTTTTTGTACTTTCATGCTTTTGATCAAAAATTGAGAACTTCTACTGTATAATTTATCGTGTTCTGCGTGATTTGGTGCTGGCGCCTGGAAAGTACCGTTAGATGGGCTGTCACTTAAAAAGGGACAACTCACCCCAGGTTCTTGGGGTAATAGCTCTTTCCAATTTCTGATGTGTTCTCATCCTTTTAAATGATTTATTTTTAACCTTCTTGTGTTTGTTACTATTGTAAGTTACCTAAATTTTCTTTTAGAATATGTCTTGCATATATTTTAAATAATGTTATAAAGTCTTAAATAGGAAATAAGTGTTATATATTTCATAGTTTGGTTTATGTTCCTTAGGTTGAAACATTCTGTCTAAAATCATTTCAGGTGTATGACTTAACAAAATTAACCTAACTTTACTTTAAGAAGTTATTTTGTAAAATGAAGTCTTGTCAAAGGAGTGATGCATACACGTATGATGTTGAATTTCTGTTGTGGTTTGAACTATCAAGGAAAGATTTTTGTCCCAGTATTGGAAACTTGGCTCCTTATCAGAATGTTTCTGAATACTGCTGAGCAGTAGGGAATATTGCTGCCCAGAAGGAAGTGGGCCTTCTTAGATGTTTTCTATCAGATTTCCCGTTTTCTTATTTACAGTGCTTATGATGTTCCGATTACCTCTCCTTCCTCATGTTATAAAGAGGATGGTGGAGTTTCTGCTGCTGAGCACTGTTTATTTCCAAAATCAATGCTGAGGTAGTTTCCCTTGTACCTTGCTGAAGCATTGGCAGATTGTGCTGGAAGTCTGAGGAGCAGAGGGGAGAATAGTGTTTAAGGTATAGACTTGTACTGTAACCCTGTTAATTTAGGTCACGTATCCGTGCGAAGTGAGTAAGTGATGGAGTCTGGACTGTCATTGCCTTCCTTGCCTGGTTTTCCCCATATTGTCTCTAACCTTGCACAATTGGCTTTAACTTCTCTGAATCTCACTTTTTTCTTCTGTAATAGGGTTATTACGAAGATTAAATGGGTTGGTATATACGTAATGATTATCAGAGTACCTTGCATGTATTAAATAGCCAATGAATGTTAACTAGTGTAGTTAAAGAGCTATAGTGGTAGTAAAATAGCTCATTTAGGGTTTATGCTTAGAGGAAGAAGAAAATTGAACTCGGCATTAGAACTTTTAACTGTAGCTCTATATAGTTGATGCGAAGAATTTTATAAATTAAAAAAAAACAATCTAAGGGCTGGGCACAGTGGCTCACGCCTATAATCCTAACACTTGGGAGGCTGAGGCAGGTAGATTGTCTGAGCTCACAGGTTCAAGACCAGCCTGAGCCAGAGTGAGACCCCATCTCTAAAAATAGCTGGGCGTTGTGGGTGCTGGTAGTCCCAGCTACTTGGGAAGGTGAGATAAGAGGATTGTTTGAGCCCAAGAGTTTGAGGTTGTGAGCTATGATGCCATGGCATTCTACCGAGGATGACAAAGTAAGACTGTCTCCAAATAAATAAATACATACATAAATAAATAAATAAAACCCCTACTGAGGATGACAAAGTGAGACTCTGTCTCCAAATAAATAAATAAATAAATAAATAAAACCCCTAAAAAACTATATCATAATATTTCAAATGTTTGAGGACGTGAAATTCTAGTAAATGCATTTGTGCTTTACTGACGCGTGCTGGGAAGATTATCAGAACTTTGAACTTTTCTTTTTGCTCTAGGGGTATAAGGAAATGGTGGCAGGCACTTCCTCCTAACAAGAAGGAACTATTTAAAGAAAGTATAAAGAAGAATAAGTGGAAGTTATTCTTTGGTTTGAGTAGTTCCGGATTATTATTCATAGTGTTTTATTTTACTCACCTGGAAATGAGTCCAATCACAGGAAGGAGGAAGCTACTGTTAATGGGGAAAGAGCATTTCAGACTTTTATCAGAGCTGGAATATAAAGCTGTAAGTAGTAAGAGCTGTTTTTACTTAGATTGCTTAAGCAGGAAAGAAAGTTTCTTAAATATGAAAGATGCACTGCTTTTAAATTTCAGTCTTTGGTAAGAAATTAGCATATTTTCCCCAGGAGGCCTCAGACCTTTGACACTTGGCCCTCCTGCCCCCTGTGTTGCTGTCCTGTTCACCCAGCTGAGTCCTGCTCCCCTCACCGCAGACGTCACTTTCTCTGGAAGGTCTTCCCTGATTATCCAGATGGGTCAGGCAGGGTAGACCGAATTGTGAACCAGCTCATTTGTAGATGTGAGCTGTTCTTGGCTATATTGGGGTTCAGTTACCTCCTTTTTTTTTTTCTTTTTGCTTACTGTACTTTTCCTTCAAGCACTTACATGATAGTGATGTAATTATTTGTGTAATTATTTATTTGCTGGCCTGTCTCCCTTGTTAGACCAAGCTTCATGGAACAGGGATCTTATCTGTTTTTTTTTTTTTTTTTTTTTTAATCTTAAGCACTAGCACAATATGTAAAGCAGTGTTTGAATAAATAGATCTATAGTCAGAATTTTTATATATTGAAAGGTAAGTATGATAAGATAGTCCTTTTTTTTCAAACATCAATTTGGGCAATTTATTATATATTTTGAATCTGCAATAATGCTGAAATGTAGAAGTCTTAACTCCTTGGAAAGTATAATAACTCAGGTAAATACATTGTAACCTAGTGGCTTTTTCCTTAAGGACAGAGGTCATCATTCTGTCTCCAGTGCACACATAGCTGGGTGTGATCGGTGGCTCAGTTGACATTTGTTGAATTGTCTCAGAGCCTTGCTTGGCAGCTTCTGTGTGGTTAAATCTCCATGTCTTTTTATTTCAGATGAACTTCTGAGTTTATTGATGGAAAGTTACTATGAAAAAAAGAAATAATGGTTTTTCACAATAAAAATGGTTCTGAAGTTAAGACCTATCTCTTGTAATAGAGATTTGAGAGGTTGCTTAGAATTTAGTCAGAGACAGGCCTAGTATTAAATTAATGTATCTTCTAGCATTCATGTTGCTATGAAAACTGAAAAGAAATTATATGTATCTGCACATATGTTATGTAGGCCTGGATACACTTTTCTTATTTAAGTTGCAAATGTAATACATCCATCATAGGAAAATTTAAGCGCATATTCCCCAAGGGATGTTATGAAGTGCTGTAATTAAATGCAATCTTATTTTATCTGCTTCAGAAGGATTAATAAATCGTAGGGTTTTTTATTTGTTTCAGGCAATTTACATTGGTGGCTTACATGCTTTTTAAAAAATGCTGATACAAAAACTATTTTAAACTCTACAAAGTCATATCTTCTTAATGCATCTTAAGAAGTTGCCAACTTGTTGATTATGTGAAAGAAATTATGTATCTTATGCATATGAAAGTAGTATTTCCAGAACATTCTTGGTGTTCTCAGTACATTTGAAAGGTCTCTTAATGAACATAGAAGGTGTCTTTATATAACGGCTAGTTTTACTCATCATGATGCAGAGAATATGATGTGCTCATTAGTTCTAAGATTTCTGCAATTTCCTGTCAATCTGTGTGAAGAAACATTTTAAAATTAATTAGATACTGTCCTTTATGGGTAAAAGTTTAACCTTTATTAAATATAGGGTGTTTTTCTATTCAGTGAGTTATGAACATATTTTTCTTTTGCATTTAATTGTTTCTTATGTGAAATCTTTATGTTCTTTTAGGCAGTGTTTTCTGAATATTTGTAGATTAATAGAAATGAATGAAATTTGGATTTCAGTCCATTCAGTCCATAAAAGATCTTAGTATTGTAAATTATTTCTTTGTGGAAACTCATTGCCTTTGTATGAATAATTCAAATTTGAGCGTTTCATATATGCATATTTTTATATAATTAAAATTTAAAAAATATTAAACAAGTAGTGGCCATGTAACTCTCCATGAAGCAAGGTTAACGTTTTGTAGTACTAAAACACTTTTAAAATAAAGCATACTTTTTAATCTTTCAGTGGATGGAAGAATTTAAAGATGATATGCTAACTGAGAAAGATGGCCGGTATCTGGCTGTTAAAGAAGTGGTTTATCATCTAATTGAATGCAATAAAGATATTCCAGGGATGTCTGAGATCAATTGGATTATTCATGTGGTTGATTCCCCAGATATAAATGCCTTTGTGCTTCCAGTAAGTAACTGTTCTCAAATACATTTTTATTGTCAAATTTAATGTCCTCATTTTTTATGGCATGCTTGCTAATTGCTTACATCTTTTTTTTATCATGCAGAATGGACAAGTGTTTATTTTCACTGGGCTTTTAAATAGTGTAAATGATACTCATCAACTTTCCTTCCTTCTGGGGCATGAGATAGCGCACGCAGTACTCGGGCACGCTGTAAGTACCGAAAATGAACGTTCAGGTGTTGAAAAACTGCTTTGAAGTTAGCAAGTTAAATATTTTAAATAACTGAAGCTTATGTTTTCTAATGATAGAATTTTAATTTTTAGTAATTGTCTTATTCTGTTACCTGAAACATGTAAGTTTCAGGCTATTTTGAGAATTTTTGTAGTCTTTAATATTTTGCACCCAATAATTGGTGTTTCTCTTAAATACTATTTTTATCATCTCTCTTTTGCAAAACGTAATTATTCTCAACCTCGAATTATTTTAAACTAGATTTTGAACTTTCCATAATTATTAAATACTTGTAATCTAATCATAAAATTAATTGTAGGAAAGTGAAATTATTATACTATCTAAGTGCATAAATCAGTGTTCTTTCATTTTTATTCATTCTCAGAGGATAGCTTGAAGCATCTTTGAAAATGTCTAGCATCTTTGAAATGCTATATATAATTAATGCAGAATAATAATGATACCTTACCATTTAATACCCCACAAGGGATGTATTTATTATTCCTATTTTTTGTATGAGGATTAGAAAGACTAAATCTATCACTAACCTGAAAAAGTGGCAGAATTGACTTTAACCAGATCTTCTACCTGCAAGTCCAGTGCCCTTTCTCTTCTCCACAGTTACCTGGTTGTCAGCAGCACTTGTCTTACTAATCATAGGGTTCCAGTTGAATCCTGCTCCTGTGATTACATGTCTGTTCAACTTGGCATGAGTTTAGGAAAATAACGCATATTTATTCATTTTTTATTGTTAATTGTTAAAAATATGAATGGCTCTTGATCTATATAATTGAAGCATATTTTCTTTAATTGACAACATGAAGGTAAATAGTAAAAAGACTGTGAAATGCTAAATCAGAACTGCCAATAATACTAACTTCAGATGGAAATGATAATGTTTCTGATCCTTCTAAAAGTCACCTAAAATTCTACCAGTTGGGAATATTACTAGAATGAAGTACCCAAAGTTGTGCTTTTCTGAAGCACAGATAGTAATTTTCTTCTTTATTTCTTCTGAATGATAAGAGAATTGAAAAAATATTTGTCTTCAACAAATATGTGAAACAATAAATCAAAGCAGTTGAAATAGTGTCATGATATGCACTTTAACATGTTTCAAATAATGGCTTCATAACTGCAAAACTAATTTTGGCCGTTCGACCTTTAAAAGGTGTTACACTATTCAGTACATTTGTTTTTCTGGCATCTAGTTCACTGGTTCACTGCCTCCTATCAGTGTATTGTCATCACCATCAGTACAACACAATAATTTGATGAGATGTAAAAGGAAAATAGCAGCCTTGGAAATATAAAATAGTTGTTAACATTTCCTTTTTTTTCTTTTTCTTGAGACAGAGTCTCACTATGTCACCCTGGGTAGAGTGCTGTGGTGTCACAGCTCATAGCAACCTCAAACTATTGGGCTTAAGCGATTATCTTCCCTCAGCCTCCCAAGTAGCTGGGACTACAGGCACCTGCCACAAAGCCCAGCTATTTTTAGAGACGAGGTCTTGCTCTGGCTCAGGATGGTCTTGAATCCATGAGCTCAGGCGATCCACCAGCCTCAGCCTTCCAAGTGCTGGGACTATGGGCGTGAGCCACCTCGCCCAGCCCAGTACTACTACTTCTTCTTCTTCTTCTTTTTTTTTTTTTTTTTGTGACAGTCTTACTCTATCACCCTGGGTAGAGTGCTATGGCATCCTAGCTCACAGCAACCTCAAAGTCTTGGGCTGAAGTGATCCCCTTGTCTCAGCCTCCTGAGTACTGGGACTACAGGCACCTGCCACAATGCCTGGCTAGTTTTTCTATTCTTAGTAGAGACAGCGTCTTGCTTTTGCTCAGGCAGTCCACCTGCCTTGGCATCCCAGAGTGCTAGGATTACAGGTGTGAGCCATTGCTCCCAGCCCAAAGATTTTTTTTGTTTGTTTCTGGTTTTCTAAGGCTGTATAGTAGCAGTTATATTCTTTAATAATTTATAACAAAGACTTTCTCTTCTATGATGGCTTTATCATTTTGAGTTTCCCTCTTTCATGTTAAAATAATTCCATACTTATTCTTCACAATATAATGAAACAAAATATGTTTTGTTAAGGGCAGAATATATTTTAAGGGACATAGTCTAAGTCATTATTTTTAGTTTTCAGTCATGTTTCATATATTTTAGTAATGACTGCTATATTATCATTATCAGCTTGGTGTTAGCAGGTATTAATCAACTTTAATGGCAAACAGTGAGCAATCCAGTACATTAAACTTGTATTTAGATATTATTACTCAAAGCAGCTATTTTATGTAATTTTTTTTGGTAACTGCTATAAGTAAATACAGAAATTCACAGAACCTGATTCCCTGATGAGAAATATAGACTTACAAATTTGCAAATTTGTATAATTGAGTCATATTTCGTATAGTAGGTCTTGAAGACAAAAGACTTCCAATCTTTCTCTGAATTGTTCCTTATTTTAACAGTTATGTATGTTAGGTAGTATTTAATCTTTATGCAGAAATATAAGTAAAATAAACACACTAATTTGATTTTAAAAAGATTTAGGAACTAAAATTGCCCAGGTTTTATTTCTCGTCCTTTTACTAATAGCCGTGTGAATTCAAACAGCTCTTTTAACTTCTATTTCAGTTTCATTATCTATAAAATAGGAATAATTGCGCCCACTTTACAATATAGTTATACTTGTTAATATAAGAAACTATAGGTTAATGACATCTGACTAATATAATAAGTGGCTCCGTAAGTGCCAGTCAAGTGAGTGAATGGATATATAAGGATGTAAAAAGGGAAGGGAAAAACAGATCAGGAAAGAGTAAGCTCAGCAAAGAAAAGGGGAACTTGCCATTTCTGTTGGTGAAGGTCAGTTAAAAACATGTAATTATTTAATGTGATTACACATGATGAACTAGAAAATGTAAGCTGCTTTCATTTATTAAATGTACTTTTCATTATTTTGATTATTCTCAGGCAGAAAAGGCTAGCTTGGTTCATTTACTGGATTTCCTAGGTATGATTTTTCTCACGATGATTTGGGCCGTTTGTCCCCGAGACAGTCTGGCACTTTTGGGCCAGTGGATACAGTCGAAATTGCAGGAGGTAAGTCTGACCCAGGAACTTGAATTTATAATAGCTTTTGGTGAAGATATTTTAATATTGTGAAACAACAAATACCAAAGGTATTTTCATATTTATCATGGATTATGGGTACTAATTTTTAGTCTCTTCTGTTTTCTCATTTTTCGGGGCTATTCTTATCTTTTAAGGAATACTGCATCTCTTCAAAAGGTGGATATGGATGGGTTAGAAGGAGTCGGCAACTTTGGGCTCATATCATTTTTTTAAGTGTGGTTATTGGTCTTACAGAGAGAAAGTATAGTCACTGACCCTTCCTTTCATTCTGACTGTGGTCTATATGGACTAACTTCATGATCCCCGCTTTTCTCCACATCCAGTCATGCCACAGTGGCAGTGGGGCATTGGTTCCAGGACCTTCCATGGATACCAAAGTCTGCGTGTGCTAACGGCCCAGATAAAAAGACGGCATAGCATTTGCTTATAATCAATACACGTCATCTACGTATTTTAAATTGTCTCTAGATTACTTACAATACTTAATACAAAACAAATAGTATATAAACTACTGTTATGCTGTATTGTTTGTAAAATTTGTTATATTCTTGTTTTTTTATTTTTTTGAATATTTTACAGCATTGGTTGAGTCCGCAGACACAGAGGGCCAATTGTGTTTGTATTTCGTTAGGGTATTTTGAATCCCTCATTTAGTTCAAAGCACGGCACTTGGTCTTGCAGTCTTCCTAACTGCATTGTTAACCAGGATTAATTATTTCATTTTGCATCTTTCTTCAGATATTTCCTCTTTTCCTGGGAGGTTTGCTTGTTTAGGAACAATCTGTTATTTGTTTATTTAATGATTTGTGGAGCACCCATCCAAGGGCCATCTGGGTGCTGTTTAAATCTAATGTGTAAAATTCTTTGAGACTAATTGCTTTTGAGATTGAATAACTACTCAGTATTATAATTCGGGTTCCTTTAGAAGGAATGATTATTGCTTAGGTTATAGGACCGCATGTTTTCAATTTTGTTTCTGTCACTGAACTGCTGGGAAGTCAAAGGAATTAATGTAGTTGTTGTCTCCATTTCTATAGATTACCTGTTGTGTAAAGGGATCAAGATTTGGTCATAAGAAAGATAACATGGGCTGGGCATGGTGGCTCACAGCCTGTAATCCTAGCACTCTGGGAGGCCCAGGTGGGTTGATTGCTTGAGCTCAGGATTTGAGACCAGCCTAAGCAAGAGCAAGACCCTATCTCTACTAGAGATAGAAAAACCGAGGCAAGAGTATTGTTTGAGCCCAAGAGTTGGAGGTTGCTGTGAGCTATGACACCATAGCACTCTACCCAGGGTGACAGCTTGAGACTCTGTCTCAAAAAAAAAAAAAAAAGATAAAAAGAAAAGATAATGTGTATCTCTTTCTCCTTTGAAATATTTGATAAATGCTGCCTTTTTGGTATAGTTTTTCAATTTAATAAGGCTAAAAATAAAATAGGGATGACACTATTTGCATTCTTCTTCACTAAATCAAGGCCCTCAATAATTTTGGTGACAAGATGTTTTGCCTTCAATAAAGCCTTGCTTACTGTGATTGGAGAGCAAAGGGGAATGCAGATAGTAAGTTATTACAGAGTGGAACCGCTGTTACCCATCTGCTGGTCATTCGTTGTGAGACCTGAATGATGCAGTTACAGCAGGATTTCTTAACATCAGCACCATTGACGTTTTGGGCTGGGTGACTCTTTGTTGTAGGGAGTTCTGTGCATAGTAGAATGTTCAGTAGTTTGGAGGCGTATCTGGCCTCTACTCACTAGATGAGTGTTTTTCAGCCTTTTTTTTTTTTTTTTTTAATCTCACAACACCCTTGAACCTGTCTATAGTTAAACTTCCATAGCACACTTAAGTTATGTTGATCAACAAAAAGAGCAAAAAAAAAAAAAAGAAATGTACTTTGAACTTCTTTCAAAAATAATTTGATTAGTGATCTTAAAAATTTTTGTGGCACACCCAAGACCCTCTCACAGCACACTGGCTGACAGTCACCGGACTGGATGCTGGTACTCTCCCTCCCTTGACTTGTGACAATCAAAAATGGCTCCAAACGTCTCCAGGGAAACAAAATCGGGCCAGGCCGAGAACCACTGATTTGACACATTTGGCGTAGTACCTGGATGAAGTACGAGTGAATACGAGTTACCATTACTATTCGTTCACTTACTCCTTTCTGCAACTCTAGGAGGTTGGCACTGTTACAAGTTTCATTTTACATATCCTACTACTGGCAGAGGGTTGAACAATTAGTCCCTTTAACTTAAGTTATTCACCAAACTTTTTCTTTTCTTTCTTTTTTTATTGAAGCAGAGTCTTACTTTGTCATAAACATGTTGCTACCTTAGAAAGACCATAGAGTGCTGTGGTGTCATAGCTCACAGCAACCTTAAACTCTGGGCTCAAGAGATTCTCTTGCTTCAGCCTCCCAGGTAGCTGGGATTACAGGTGCCCGCCACAGCGCCTGGCTAATTTTAGAGATGAGGTCTCATTCTTGCTCAGGCTGGTCTTGAACTCCAGAGCTCAGACAATCCACCCGCCTCATTCTTCCAGAGTGCTAGGATTATAGGTGTGAGCCACTGCACCTGTCCTTAAAGTCCAAGTTTTTTATCAGTATAGTATCAGCAGACTTGATGGGGCACTGTAGACTTCTCATGGAGATACAGTTCATCAGCCTAAAGCAAATGTGACTGAGAAGGACGAAAGTCCTATTTCCTGGTCACATACGATCTGCACTATCAATCAGATCGATTGTGTTATTTCTAGCTGTCATAAGCATGTTGCTACCTACCTTAGAAAGACCATTTCCCCAGTTAATAGCTCTTTTCTTAAAAGTCCTGCCTATTGATCCATCCTTTATAAAGTTTTAGAACTTAATGGAAATTAGAATTTAAGTGGAAAGCATTCACATAAATAGAATTAAGAAAATTAAAGTTATGGTATCTGTTTGTATTTTTTTATTGAAGTTGGAAGAAACTTTCTTTCTTCCAACTAGTCAATACTTAGAAAAGAAGGAAATTAAGATAATTTATCAAAGAAAGAGCATTCTGCTATGTGGTTAATTTTCTTACTGAAATAAACCCTCTAGTAGTGTCGCTGACTATTATATACATATGTTTTCTCAATTTTCTTTTAAAACTGCAAGGCTAAAATATTCCTTGACCACATGTATTAAAAGCACCGCATCAATAAACTTTCTTAGGGAAACTGCAGCTCAGTATGTGGAAACTGTAATAGGAAAAACAGAAGAAAACTACTTACGATACTACATATGGTCTGGAAATTTATAGGCATGACTTTTTCTATTCTTTCCGTGTTTTGAAAGTATTAATCCCTAGGGATGAAATAAAGGCTGTGTTTATGTTTATACCATAATGCTTCTTTAAATGTTAATCAGAGGGAATATAAAAAATTTTATCCTAGATATGCCATAAAATTGATTTTAAAAAACTTAGTTGTTTCTTTTGTTGTGATTAAGTTGCCTTAATGCAGTTTTTCTATCCTGTTTCTTCTTAGTATGTGTTTCACCGGCCGTACAGTAGAACGCTGGAGGCGGAAGCTGACAAAATTGGACTGCAGCTTGCTGCAAAGGTAAAGTGCGTAGTAGCTGAGAATACAATGTTTTTACATAGTAAAGATCCATGTGTGTTTTGTGTGTGTGTGTTGTCTTAACGATGTTTGGCATGGACACAGAATGAGTTGGACTGGGTTAAACTTTGTACGATTTCTATTATTAATCTGTAGAAGTTTGAAGATTATGGACCTTGA
This sequence comes from Perodicticus potto, assembly GCA_963574655.1. NCBI lineage: Eukaryota > Metazoa > Chordata > Mammalia > Primates > Lorisidae > Perodicticus > Perodicticus potto. The sequence continues at coordinate 18,559 of CAUYRH010053285.1, forward strand.
AAGAATGCACACCCTTAACTCCCTAAAGAAACTCACTTAATTCCCTTCTGTATGTGAGGGCATGTTATGTCTTAGAGAACAGTGGTTCTTAACCTTCCTAATGCCACGGCCCTTTAATACAGTTCCTGTGGGTCGTGACCCACAGGTTGAGAACCGCTGTCTTAGAATATATAAGATTGTAGTAATTATTAGGTTATATTTTAAAAGTCCTGATCTTTTATTGGAAAGAATTTTTTGCATGTCTGAATTTTTTGATGATAGACACTAAATACATAAATCAATATTTAAAAAACATGGTTATGTAGTGTGTTATCCTACCTCCCAGTCTTTTCATTTTTATTTTTATTTATTTTTATTTTTTGTGAGACAGAGTCTCACTTTGTCACCCTTGGTAGAATACGGTGGCATCAGAGCTCACAGCAACCTCAAACTCTTGGGCTTAGGTGATTCTCTTGCCTCAGCCTCCCACGTAGCTGGGACTATAGGCACCTGCCACAGTGCCCGGCTAATTTTTGTGGAAGTTGTCATTGTTGTTTAGCTGGCCCAGGGTGGGATCAAACCCTCCACCCTCGGTGTATGTGGCCGGCGCCGTAACCACTGTGCTACGGGGCACTGAGCCTGTCTTTTTGAATTTGTGCCTTCTGGAAAGCTAATGCTGTCTTTATTTTATTCCTGAGGAGGCTTTTTAGTAAATAAAATGTAACTGTTTTGTCCCACTTGGACAAAGGTTGATCCTATTGCAGTTACGATCCTGGATGAGCAAATTGAGTTTTTACCATTTAAATGAAAAGTAAGAGCATAGGTATTTAGGTTATTTTTGTTGTAGCAGATGACTTTTTTTTGGTTAGCCACAGAGAACAGGTCTGGGCATTTAAGTTGGTTTTGTTCCAGTTCCTCTATATTCTTGATTATTTTTTCCCCCTTTTTCTTGTTACTGAGAGAGTCTTGTTATGGTTGTAGACTTTCTTTTTTTCCCTTTTAGTTCTATCAATTTTTGCTTTGTATATTGTAAGATTTTTTGTGTACCTATCTGGAATAGTTAAGTGTTCCTGGTGGATTGATTCTTTTATTAGTATTAAGTCACTCTTTGACTCTATAATGCTTCTTGCCTGTCTCACTTCTCTTTTGGTTAATGCCCTTATGACTATATCCCTTGGAATCAGGACGTAGTCATTGGGTTTTTTAAAATCCTTGTCCTTTGGGAGTATGTTTACTCTATATATTTAATTTACATTTCTTATTGACTAATGATGTGGAGCATATTTTCCTGTGAGTATTGGTCTTTCTTTCATTTTCCTTTGTGAATTATCTTTTCAGATATTTTGTCCATTTTTAAACTGAATCATTTGTCTTCTTATTCTTGAGTTGTAAAAGTTTTTTATATGTGTGTTGGATGCACGTCCTTTGTCAGATGTGTGTATTGCCAACATTTTCTCTCATTTTATGGCTTTTTTATTTTTAATGATTTTTTTTTTTCTTTTTGAAACAGAAGTCTTACTTTGTTACCTAGGCTAGAGTGCAATGGCCTCCGCCCAGCTCACAGCAGCCTTAAACTCCTGGGCTCCAGGAATCTTCCTGCCTCAGCCTCCTGAGGAGCCTGCCACAACACCGCATATTTTTCCATGAGCCACCACATCTGGTCTAAATGATGTATTTTGAGCAACAAAAATTTAAATTTTAATGAAGTGTAATTTTTCTACTTTAAACAGTTAAAGCTGTACATTTCTGTTGCTTATCACTTTAACTGCAACCACAGATTTTGATATGTTGTGCATTATTTCCATTTAAGTCCGAATGTTTTCTAATTTTCTTTGATTTCTTTGTCCATGGTTTCAGAATTGATTCATTTAATATACAGATGTTTGGGATTTGTCTGATGTTTTCTTGTTTATTTGCAATTTAATTTCTTTGTGGTCAGAGAACATGTTGTGTAGGATTTCAGTCTTTTAAAATCTACTGAGACTTGCTTTATGGTGCAGCATTTGGTCTGTCTTACGATTGCATCACTTGGAAACACTGTGCATTCTGTGATGAGTGTGTACTTTGTCTATGTCAGTTACGTTATGGTGGTTTATAGTGTCATTCACTGATGTTTTTTCCACTTGACTACTTGTAATTGAGAAAGGATTTGAAATCTTTAACTGTAATTGTAGATTCATCTGTTTTTCCTTCTAGTCTGTTAGTTTTTGTTTTATGTGTTTTGAAGCTCTGTATGAGTTGCATGCACATTTGTGGCAGTATTTTTTTCTTATTGCTCGATCTTTATGACATATCCTTCTTTGCTTCTGTTGTCTTAAAATCAGTTTTATTTGACATTAACATTGCCGCTCCTGCTTTCTTATGTATTACTGTTCACTTGGTATATTTTTTTCTACCTATTTATCTTCAGCTTCTTGAAATTTTGTAAGTACATGTCTTATAGACAGCATATGCTGGGTTCTTTTTTATTTAGTCTGACAGTCTCTGCCTTTAGCTTGAAGTACATCATCCATTTATTTTAATTATTGCCGTGGTTGTGTTTAGATCTGCCAAATTCCTACTTGTTTTTTATTTGTCTCAAGTACTTTTTTTTTCTGTTTGTCCTTTTTTGCCTTTTGAGTTAATCAAATATGTTTTGGTTTTTTATTTTATCTCCTTCTTTGGCTTTCTAGCTGTAATAGCTCTTTGCATTATTTTTTAAAGGTTCTTCTAGGAATTACAATATGCATCTTTAGCTTACCCCAAACTATCTGAGGTTAATGTTGAATAGTTTCTGGTAAAGTATAAGAACCTTACGATGGTATATTTGGCATCATCAAGGAGTTCGGCACAGATGGAGCTTACCCTCATTATTTCCTTGCTTCTGAGGATTTTCTCTAAATTTCCAGCTGTTCTGCCAGCTTGAGATTCTGTCCACTGAAACTTCATGACCAGGAGGCTTCAACTTTTTGTTACCCAGGTTGAGGCCTACACTGAGTTTAAAAGAAATAAAGCAACAGACTCACATATCTGGTCCCCATGGTCTCTGTCTTTTAAGAGCAGATTTGTCTGTTTTCTGTCTGTTTTTCTACAGCTCCATCATCACATCTCGAACGTTATTTCCCCTTTTCATATTGGATACCATTCAGACATTTGGGTGGAGCTCACGCAGAATTTCTTCCCTTTTGTTCTCTCACTGTCAGAATATCCTACTTTTGCTTTCTTCCTGCTTTTTGGTATCTGAGCTATGTTCTGTGGAACTTTAGCTGGTGAGGCTGTTGTTTTCCACTTTGTCTTTGGAGGCTGAACCTCAGACCAGAAAGCCATGAACTCTTACAAATCTTATCTCTTGTAAAGTTTTTCAGTATTAAATTTTTTCTGGCTTCTATTTTTATACACTTTCCAATATCTTTAAATAGTTATATTTTAAATCAAGTTTTTATAATTACCATCTGCCATAGGGTTCACCCAACCACTTCCTTTTAATACTGTCAGAAGCTTCACATTCTTTTAAAGAATATTTTTGTGGGGCATAACATTGTAAATTGCTAATTATTTCCTTTTAGGATGTTCATAATTACATTCCAAGGTTTCCTAACTTCTATTTGTTTATTTATTGATGTAGGTGTCAGCTGTCAGTCTGTCTGTTTTCCTTTGAAGACAATGAGTTTTTCTCCATGGCTGCTAAAATTCTCGGTGCTTTCCTGCAGTTGACTTCTTTGCCTGGGTGTGGTCTTCTTTGTGTTTATTGTGCTTGCTGTGGCTTTATACTACGTATTTTTCATCAGTTTGGGAAATACTTAGCCATCTCTTTTAAAATATTGCCCTTGCTCCATTGTTTCTCTTTTCCCCTTCTGAGATTGGGTTTTGCATGTGCAGTAGACTTTTATATGTCTTCCATATCCATTTTTATTTTTACAAGATGTTTCATCCTTGTTTATCCGTATTTCAGCGTGCATGCTTTCTGCTACCTGTTTTATAGTTCACTAATCCTATTTTCAGTTTGTGTCCCTTCTGCATTAAACTCATCAATTCAACTCAATTCAACTGAGTTCTGAATTTTAGCTAGTGAGTCTTTTCATTCTAGGATTTCCATTTTATTCTCTTCTATAGGTTTCAGTTCTTTGTGAAATTCTCTGTTTTTTCATATGTTTCTTTGTTTATGCTTTCTTGAGTCTATTAATCTTAATTTTTTCAAATATTCATGTTTAACTTTAATATCTGAATTATCTCAGGTCTCTTTCTGTTGTCTGTTTTTGCCTTTGGTCTTGTTTCAGAGCCTGAGTGTCCTCGTTAAGGTACACTCCCATTCCTGAGTGTTGCCATCGAGGGAGGCCTCCAGAAGACCTGGGCCATGACCAGAATCCTTCTGGTGTAGTGGTCCTGAACTTTATTTTTTGTTTTCACAGTGCCACGGGACTGTTGAAATCTCTACTCAGTGTAGGGGCTACTTTTTGCTTAACTTCCATACCCCTTGCCCTGGCAGCTTGAGAATGACCTTGGTGAACTACCATCCAGGGTTGGCTCTGTGACTCTCTTGCCTTTCACATCTTGACTTCTGACATTCAGCTGTCTCGGTGAGCATACTTCATAAGTTTTAGTTTTTTAGTACCGTCAGACAGCCAAAACGCTTTCTCTAGCTATCTTTTTCTGGTTAGATTTCTGTTGCGTTCTGTCCTGTTATCAACCTCCGACTCTTTACTGCTTCAAATTCAACAGAGTCCCTGACGGGAATGGAGGAGAAGGCCGGACTCATCTCAGGGAGCTTCCCATTTTTCTGAGATTTTGGCTTCTCCAGTCTCAGCTGTCTTGGTAACTCTGCAAACCTTTGAACAGTATATTTTTATTTTATCCATATTTTCTAATTGTTTTTGGCAGGGAAATTGACCTGTTAACACATTGCAAGCTCACTGCTAGTAAAGGAAGTCCCTATTTTAGTCTTTTTAATACCTGCCTAATATTTTGTAATATTGATAATCCATTTAATTATTTAACTGTATTAATGACCATTTGGGTTATTTCTAGCTTTTTTGTTGTAAATAATTTTGAAAAAGGCATCCCTGTACATACATTATTATGCTGTTGGAGCTTTAATAGCTATAGAATATATAAGTGGGATTTCTAGAATTTTCATTTTTATTTTTAAAAGATACTCTCAATTATTCCAAAATGAGTAGCAGATCTCACCAGATGCATATGAAAATGCTCTTTTTATATAACCACATCAGTACTGTTTTCAATGTTTAATTTTTTTGTCAATTTGGACAAAAATGGCATCTCATTGCTTTTTAAAATTTGCGTTTTCTTACCTTGTAGTGAAGTTGAACATGTTGTCTTGGTTTTATTGGCTATTTTATTTCCACTTTTGCAGATTTTATGATGTCTTATTGGGCATATTTTAAAAAATCAAGTATTCTAGGCTCCACACTTGGAAATTTTGAGTTGGCAGTTAGATGGTGAAGCTCTGTTCTGAAAGTGCTTAGGAGTTGCCACGTGATTCTTCCCCCAGGCAGATCTGGAAGTTACCACCCTGAGTAATCAAATGCCAGTTTTGTCTTTTGGGATGACTTGGCAAATTAGATTTTCTGTTTTATTTAAAGCAGAAGAATGAAAATAGAGGAGTTAGTAATGAAATATTGAAATTTCTTTGGTTGTGGAGAGGGAAGGAAAGAGTAGGATTGGTGTACTCCCTCTCAGCGGGCACAATGTAAAGGTGTGTAGGTGTGGGACACAACTACAGGCGGGACTCCACCTAACAAGCGTAAACGTCGTAACCTAGTGGTTTGTACCCTCACATTAACCTGAAATTAAAAAAAATAAAAATAAACTCCTTTGGTTGTTTATCATTTGCAAGCCATGTTTTAAAAAGCATATCACTGGGGGGATAAAACTCTGATTTAATTTTCCAAAGCACACTAAATGTTGCTGTGTTACATAGTAGGTGATCTTTTGCCTGTTATGATAATATGGTTTGTTTAGTTCAAGGGAGACAGATGTTGTTAGGGATGTCAAGTCATAAATAAATAGTGACTTTATTATGGAACAATTAGGTAGCATCTTTGTTATGGAGCAATTAAGAATATCAGCTCTGAAATGTCAGTAGTTAGTTCCTGTCAAACAAGATAAAACAGTATAGAAGCCTCAGATGCTACCTTTAAACTGTGGTATCACTGTTGGATAGTCACACCTTTATCTTTGATTAAACGCTTGCTCTGCACTGTGTTCGGCGTTGTCTGTCTTACAGTAATCTCGGGAAGGGGTTATTTTGATCATTGTCTCAGTTTTGCAGGTCAAGGAGCTGAAGCCCAGAAAAGTTAGGTCACTTTCTTATTCGTAGGTGAACTGGTGAAGCTGTGATTCAGCCCTCAGTGTGTGTGAGTTCAGAGTCCACATCCTGGGGGTTTGTGCTCCTCTCCTCGGCCACTTTCTGTCCCTCCCAGTTATTTTGTCTACTTCCAGGTTGTTGTGTCCCATACATACTTTTCTGTCTTATCTTGCTCTGCTTCTTGGTGGTATTTGACGCTACTAACCCTACTCCCTCTTAAAAAATACGTATCTTTGTGTGCATAGTCATTGCCTTATAGTAGAAAGTCACCCAGGGTTATATGCTCATAATGGAACATAGTAGCCCTCTCTGCCCTGCCTTATACCACAGAGATAAGCACCTTGAAGAGTTTTCTATTTACTTGCATATTTCCATGTAATATATTTATTTTATAATTTCTTGATTTAATACGTTTAGATATTACCTTTTGATTTCTGGCTGTGAAGATGTAGTGTGTTATAATCTGACTAATGATTGTATGTGCATATTGGCCCCCTGTATTCTTCCTTAGTTAACTGTCTGTTCAAGCCTTTAGTCATATTCTAATTGGATTGGTTGTTTTCTTACTATAGACCAGGGGTCCTCAAACTTTTTAAACAGGGGGTCAGTTCACTGTCCCTCAGACTGTTGGAGGGCCGGACTATAGTTTAAAAAAAAAAAAAAGACTATGAACAAATTCCTATGCACACTGCACGTATCTTATTCTGAAGTAAAGAAACAAAACAGGGTGGTGCCTGTGGCTTAAAGGAGTAGGATGCTGGCCCCATACACTGGAGGTAGTGGGTTCAAACCCAACCCCAGCCAAAAACTGCAAAAAAAAAAAAAAAAAAAAAAAAAAAGATACAAATACAATATTTAAAATAAAAAGGCGCCCCCTATCTGCAAAAAAGAAAGACCTCCTGACTTCGAAAAAAAAAAAAAGGCCCCCACTTAACCACAGGAAAAGGCCCTACTAACTGCAAAATGAAAAAAAAAAAAGACCTTTTAACTTAAAAAAAAATAAAATCAGGTGGCACCTCTGGCTCAAAGGAGTAGGGCCCCAGCCCCATATACCAGCAGTGGAGGGTTCAAACCGGGCCCCAGCCAAAAACTGCAAAAAAAACAAAAAATCCTAACTTGTTTTTACCTCAGTCCTCAGGCAGCAGCAGCTCGTGACTCCTCCGACCAAAAGTCTCAGTCTCACCGAGACTGAGAGGAGGAGTCGAGAGACAGAGAGAAGGAGGGGAGTTGGAGAGTGCGGTGCACATTCCACACATGTGCACTGTGGCCTGGGATGAGTTGAGTTGGCTGCTAAGCAGGACAGGCACCTGCGGCAAAAACATCTGGTGGGCCAGATAAATGTCCTTGGCAGGCTGCATGTGGCCCGCAGGCTGTAGTTTGAGGATTGCTGCTATAGACTCTAGTGTTTTCTTTACATATATTGGATATAGTCATTTGTTGGATGTGTGATTTGAAATTGTTCTTTGCCATTGGCTTTTCTTTTCTTTCTCTTCATAAGATTTTTTCACAGAGCAAACATTTTTAATTTTGATGAAGTCCAATTTAAAGAACCTTGAAGAGACCTCAGTACTAATTTCTGAGGCCATGCTTCCTTCTACCTCTGCGCAAGTTCCAGCCACCTGCAGCCCTGAACTGCTGTCTCTGAACGCCTTGGCTTAGACTTGCCGTGTGCTGCTTCCATTCTGCCTCCCGAGCCGTGGCACTAAACTTAGGTTCGCAGAGGCAAATCTCAGGACCACTTTCAGTATTTCTTTTCTCAAGGATCACAGTCTTGTTCTACCTGTTATCTGTCACCTGGAAACAATTGCCTCGTATATTTTGTCCAGCTTTATAGTTATTGGTGGTGGGAGGCCAAATCCAGTAGCAAATACGCTGTCATGGTTGGGAGTAAAAGTTTCTGAATTTGCGATTCATGATTGTCCATAGCTCATAAGACGATAGTAAGAAATTCATTGTAAGTTCTGCCTACATAGTTCTGCTGGGATAGTGAGGATTCCTAAAGCTGATAGGACAGTGAGCAAGCTTGCTCTGTGGGGCAATTTAGTCTACCTGTGTGGCCAAGAGTGCCTTTGTAGGTGAATCCTGTAAAACTGGTTGTCATTGTTTGATGCTTGTGAGGAGAGGAGGTGGGGTTTCCTATTCATTGTGGAGACTTAGTAATTTTCTAGTAGTAATTTTCTAGAACCTTATTCCTCAGCCTTCCTTATTGGTGTTAAATACTGAATCTTTCTGTGGTCCTCACAGTTTGGGAGTATCAGTCAGTTGCCATGGAAGCAATGCAGCGTATTCATAATGCATGAGCTCTGGAAGTAGACTCAGTTTGAGAATGTCCTTTGCCATAGAGAATACTGGATATTGGGCAAGTTATTTATCCTTTTTATGCCTCAACTTTCCTCATCTCTAGGACAGGAATAATCGGTGGACCTATCTCATAAAGTTAATGAGCTCCAGTCATTTTATCCTCTTCTCTGTTTCACAAGCATAGTATCTCAAAACTGATATGCTCAATATTAAATCCTTGATTTCTGCTCTCTTCTATTGCTTTTCTGGTTTTCTCTTTCCCAATAAATACAGTACATTCTATTCAGTCTTTTTTGGGGGGCAGGGAGAATACCTATAGTCTTCCTTAGTTCTTGCTTCTTCTTTATCATATGCATCTAATTTTTCACCAAGTCCTTATAATTCTATCCAAATGATAGATCTCAATGTGTTTCCATCTCCACCACTAGCTTCTCTTAACCTGCACCAGCCTTCTTATGGCTTTCATTGACTGCACTCATATTTTTTCCCATTCCATTCCCTACCCTGCTGCAAATAAGAAGCAGGTCCCGTAAGCTAGGATATTATTCTCTTTCTCAAGGTGAGACCTATGTGGACGTTGGTCGACACTTGCCTCCAGACTTTCCACTTTCTGGGCTGACCAACCCATCACTTCAGGTAGACACTTTTTAAGACAGATCTTATAGACTCCGGTGCTTGCACTTCTGTGATCTATGATGTTGATTTTCATTCACTGATTGAACATAATTGCCAGGTTGTTGGTTTGCATCATACCTTTATGGTGGTCAGAATTTAAGTGACAGAGACATTCAATAAATCAACTTAACAAAATCTGAAGCATTATGATAAAGATGAATGGAGACATTCATTCTATGAGAGAATATAGAGAAGTGGACGTAACTTTGTTTAGGGATCAGGAAAACTTAGTCCAGGAATTAGACTGAGAAGGAAATATTTAGAATGGAGATCTGAAAGATGAAGAGTCATCATCCTGGTAAGGATGTTAATGGGAGGGAGGAGTGTTGGGCATGGCAAGTAGCATGTTCAAAGGCAAGAGAAACAATAGCCAATTCCAGGAATCAAAGTTTACTACGGCTACGATGTGGACAGAGTTCAAGAGTGTCAAAGGTAAGAGATAAAGCTGACAGGTAGGCAGGGGCTTATTTGTGAGCAATTTTAAGCATTTCCTAGCTTATCCAGTATAGGTTAGGGCTTCAGGATCCAGGGTCAAGACAGGACAGACTTGTGATTAAGTCCTTGTCTTTTCTTGATGACCATAGGCAAATTACTTCACATCTTCAAGTCTGTTTTGTAGCCTGGAAAACAGGAAAAATGATAGTCCCTCCCTCAGAGAGTTATTTTGGTCATTTTGGACTTGAGTTTTATTTGTGACTTATTTCCTTTTTGTGGAGTTCTTGCCATTTGATATTCAAATTACATAACATAATCATCCTTTTCCTTTTTCTTTCCAAGGCAACTTTCTGATCTTAGCCTGAAAGGCAGAGGACGTGCTGACCCAGCCCAGCTGGTTGGTGGCTGTACTCACATCTGTAATTTAAGAAGTCGGCATTCTGATTTTATGTCAGAATTTTATGTCTGATTTTATGTTTTTAAACTCATGTGAGTTTGCCTAACGGGAACTCTTCCTGAGAGATGGGTCTATTGGTCATGTGCTGACCCGTTGAATTTATGGGCTTTGCAGGCGAAGAGCCAAGCATAATGCAGAAAATCCAGTGAAATGGAGCTGCTCAGAATAGGGGGTTCACCTTTCCTGGGGGTCTCTCTTGTCTTGCTCTGCTTTTGCCTGTAAGTGAGTTTATCTTGTATGCTTAAATTTTTAAGGGGTTTTAATTTTTCATTTTGGTATTTGTCATTATGTAAATTATTAGAGTGCTTAATTAATATAGAGTTAGTTTTAATAATAACCAGCAGAACCGAGGGATGAATAAAGCACAGGACAACTGTGGGTGGAGGTCCTGTCACATCTGATTTTGTCGGGTATGCATATTTATATAAGGAGATTTTGACACTTTACAGTCATTTATAGGATGACTTTTGTTTTCTTGATTTTACAGGTACCTAAACCATCCATTTTTATTCTTGAATATCTTTTCTTAAGTCTGAAAAGGAAAACTAATTTTTTTTAGTGGTTCTAAATTGGGAGGGGCCACTCCTATAGTTTCTGGTTGTCACAGTGGTTGGGGAGGTGGGGGAGGATTATTGATGTTCAGGGAACAAAGTCTGGGGAGGACAAAGATTCTGCAGAGGTTTGGAGAGCCCTCACAGGGAGGAATCACTCAGCCCCCCAAGCCTGTAAGTGCCCCTTTTGGAAAACAGTGCCCGCTGGTCCCTTCAAGTAACTGGAGATAACCGTGCTGATAGCACCATCTAGTGAGGGAATTAGGTAATAAGCCACATCTACCTTTATCACAGAAGTAAGAGAAAATGTAAAATTCCAAAGTTTATGTCAAATACTAGATTGTAGAATCATAGACTTTTGACACAGTAAGGAAAATTGGAGCTAATTTAATTCACCTCATTTTACAGTTAAGGAAATTAGAGCCCAAAGAGGCCAAGTGATTTGTCTAATAACCTAGTTAGCAGGAAGACCCCTGTTTCTTCTTGTTTTCCAGGTTAGTATTCTGAGCCTTTATCAGAGCAAACTGACTGTTCTTGTGTTTTATTTGGGTTACTGTCTTAGGTTCCTTGCCTAATGATTCATTTACGAAAGAAAAAAATAATGAGAACATCTCTTTTAATAGGTGTGTTATAAAGTAACTTTCTTAATCCATATATTATGCCTAACATTTGAACCTAATTTTATCACCCAGAGAAATGAGGGGGGACTCTTTGCATTTCATTTTTAGTCGCAATGATTTGAGTTCTTAGTGCTACAATACTTTACCTAAGATAGAGGGAAATTAATACATGAAGATTTATTTAAAAATTTATTGTATTGATTGATGAAGTGACATGCTGACAATCAAAAGAGGGGCCAAAAAAATCTTAAAAATTCAAAATAATGAAGTCTCTCATTTCTCCTTCATGTTGAGACACACAGGTATTTTTGATAAACCAAGCTTTTTTTTTTTTTTTTGAGACAGAGTCTCACTATGTTGCCCTGGGTAGAGTGCTGTGCCATCACAGCTCACAGCAACCTCAAACTCTTACTGTGGCGTCACAGCTCACAGCAACCTCAAACCCTTGGGTTTAAGTGATTCTCTTGCTTCAGCCTCCCAAGTAGCTGGGACCACAGGCGCCCGCCACAATGTCCAGCTATTTTTTGGTTGTAGTTGTCATTGTTGTTTGGCAGGCCTGGGCTGGGTTTGAACCCGCCAGCTCCCATGTATGTGGCTGGTCCCCTAGCCACTGAGCTACAGGCTCCAAGCCCAAGCTTTCTTTTTTAGTGAGAGGGATTGGCAAATACTGAGAATGGCTCAGCTGAAACTATCTTAAGACTGTTGCCTTCATTTGGTAAAGAGCAATTTTAAATTATTGACTATAAATGTTTTTCGGAGAACATTTAAAATAAAATAAGCCTTAACAAGGGATGCCATGAGCAGTATTGGGAGATGATGAGTTTATGAAAGTGTGTGAGACTGAATTGCAATAGTTTCCTGGTAGGTTGTGATGACAGTGATGGTGATAACGATGATGATCATAATGAGAATAATCAATAACATTTTTTCAGAGCCTGGGTAACATAGCAAGACCTCACCTATACTAAAAAAAATTGGCCAGGTGTGGTGATGTACCCCTTCGGTCCCAGTTGCTTGAGAGTCTGGGGCAGGGGATCTCTTGAACTTTGGAGTTCAAGGCCGCAGTAAGCTATGATTGTGCATTACCCTCCAGCCTCGGAGACAGAAGTCAGACTGTCTCTAGAAGAAGAAATGTTTTTGTTTCATATCTTGGACACTATTCTGAGTGTGTTACACGAGTTATTAATTCTTTTAACCTTTATATTCAGTTAGCTATAACAACCATTTTTATATCTTTCAGTACCTTTAAATCTCATCCTGTAATGCCTTAGTGTATTTTTCTAGCTCTAGGAATCCAATTACCCTTCTGCCACAGTCCTTTGTAGTATTATCTCAGATGATTATTTTACATATTATGTCTACATGGACTATAAAACGGTATGCCAGGAAGATTGGGACAAGTATAGGGTATTAATGGCATTCTAGAAAAAGATGCAGATTCATTCATTGTCAGGATTTACCTCTTGAGGGGGGTGATGACTGACAGGAGTTATGTCGGAGTCTAGTGCAGCGGTTCTCAACCTTCCCAGTGCCGCGGCCCTTTAATGCCGTTCCTACGGGTCGCGACCCACAGGGAGAACAGCTGGTCTAGTGGATACTGACAGAGACATTGCTTGTCTCTCTATTTCTCTTGAAAATTTTTGGTACAGGTAGAGTTATAGGTTGGCTTCCACTTGGTCTAGATCTATTTACACATTTTTCTCTAGTATTGTTTTATCATGTGGAGATGTTAAAATTATAAGAAAAATTCTTACACTGTTGTATTTTTTAATATCTTATCCACTGAGGTTCTCATAGAATAGTAGCAAGTTCTGTGTTAATTAATGTCTCTTAAGGCATATTCATACATATTCATATTATAGTCTGGATTATATTAAGTTATGACCAAACACAGCATCTTGCGATTACCAGAGGCCTCTGGTCGCTCACCAGTGAAAGGAAGAGTTGGAATAGTGTCCACTGTATTCTGGGTTCTGGAATGGGTGCTTTGCAAGAGTTATAATATTTTATCCTGATAATTTCAGTTTTACAGATTAAGCCGAGGCTCTTGGAGACTAAATTATTGTCTCAGGTGTACAAATTCTGAACCCGACAACTTGGATTTAAGTAGTCTGTTCACATCGTCACTTTGACCTTTGTCAAGTTACTTAATCACTGCAGGCTTTAGTTTCCTCATCCGATCAGTAAAATGAGAGTACTGATAGTACTTATCTCGTGAGGCTTTTGTGAGGATTGAATGAAGTAATACAGTGAATTAACGTTTATACTACACTGACAACAGTGCCTGGCACACAGTGTCATACGAGTGATTGTTTAAATTAACTGACATTTTGAACCCAGATATTTCTGGTTCTAAAACCTATCTTTCCATTATCTCAGTTTACTGCCTCAAAAAGTATTCCAGGACCAGTGTATTTCACTGACACATATTTTCTTACGTTTTTCTGGCCAGCCGTGGCCATTATTCTGTTTTAAGCAAGGTAGGTTACCTAGAGATTCATCTTTTCTTTCTTTATGTGTCTCCTGATGATTCAGAAACAGAAGATCTATAGTTTTTATTGAGGCAAATGAGTGACGAGCTGAATAATTTTAAAAATGTTTTTATTTTGGTCTATAATTGTTACTTTTTCTTTCTTCTCCTTTTGGTGGTAAGAACATTTAACATGAGATCTACCCACTTAAATTTTTTTTTTTTTTTTTGCAGTTTTTGACTGGGGCTGGGTTTGAACCCGCCACCTCCGACATATGGGGCCAGCGCCCTACTCCTTTGAGCCACAGGCACTGCCCAACCTACTTAAATTTTTAACTGTACAATACAGTATTCTTTTTTTTTTTTCAGGTTTTGGCTGGGGCGGGGTTTGAACCCGCCACCTCTGACATATGGGGCCAGCGCCCTACTCCTTTGAGCCACAGGCACTGCCCAACCTACTGAAATTTTTAACTGTACAATACAGTATTCTTTTTTTTTTCAGGTTTTGGCTGGGGTGGGGTTTGAACCTACCACCTAGGCATATGGGGCCGGTGCCCTACTCCTTTGAGCCATAGGCACTGCCCAAAACAGTATTCTTAACTATAGGCACAGTATTGTAGAGCAAATATCTAGAATTTATCCATTTTACATAACTGAGACTTTGTATCCATTAAATAGCAACTTCCCCTTTCCTTGTAATCCACGCCTCTGGCAAACATGTTCTAATCTCTGCTTCTGCGCATTGACTTTGGATATATACCACATACACGCGTAGTGTCTGTCCTTCTCTGCCTGATTCTTTCACTTAGTCTAATGTCCTCAGGATTTACCCATGTGGTTGCATAATGCAGTGTTTCCTTTTATTCCTAAGGCTTAACAATGTTTTGTTGTATGTTTGTATTACATTTTCTTAACCCATTCATTTGTCGATGAACATTTAGGTTATTTCTACATCTTGGCTGTTGTGAATGATGCCGCCGTGAATGTGGGAGTGCATATCTGTCTTTGAGATCTGGATTTCAGTTCTCGAATCCCAGAAGTGGGATTTCTCAATCACGTGGCAGTTCCGTTTTTAGTATTTTGAGTAATGTCAATACTATTTTGCATAGAGGTTGTACTGTAAAATAGTGATGTGATATAAACCTACAACAAAACATTGTAAGCCTGTTCCACTGTACAGCAGTTTCAGTTTCTTCACAGCCTTGCCAGCGCTTATTTTTTGTTTAATTAATTAATTAATTAATTTTGGTAATAGTCATCTTAACAGTGTGAGGGGTTATTTCATTGTTTGACTTGCATTTCCCTAATGATTTGTGGTGTTGAACCTTTTTTCAAATGCCTGTTGTCTATTTGTATGTCTTTTTTGAAGAAATATCTATTCAAGTTCTTTGTCCATTTTTTCTCTTCCTTTTTTAAGATTTCAGAATATTAAGGAGTACACATGTTTTGTTTCTATACTTTATTTTTGTGTATATTGAGTCAAAGTTATACACTTTGTGCTTTCACCCTGTTTGCCCATTTTTAATTGTTTTTTTTTTGTTTGTTTTTGTGCTATCGAGTGGTAGAAAGTCCGTATATATTATGTATCTATATATCTGTATACCCACACATAAAGGGTGGCCATAAAGTTTATGTACAATTTAACACATACGTTATGGCCACTGTGTATATTCCTTGTGTAACCCCATCAGATATGTGATGTACAAACATTTTTCCCATTTCACAGGTTGTTTTTTTTCCTCTTGTTTCCTTTGCTGCTCAGGATCTTTTTAGTTTGATGTAGTCCTGCTTGTCTATTTTTGCTTTTGTTACCTTTGCTTTTAAGGTGTCATATCTAAGAAGTCATTGCCAAGTCCACTGCCGTACAGCTTTCTGCTAAGTATTCTTCTAGGAGTTTTATATAATAGTTTCAGGTCTTGAGTTTAAGCTTTGTGTCCCTTTTTGTATTGGTTTTTATATGTGGTTTAAGATAAGGGTTTCATTCTTTTGCATGTGGAAATTTGTTTTCCCAGCACCATTTGTTGAAGAGACTGCTTTTCCCCCATTGTGTATCTTGGTACCTCTGTATGTGAGCCCAAAAGGGCTCTCTGTTCTGTTCATTTGGTTGAGTGGCTGTCTTTATACTAGTGGCATACTATTACAATTGCCGTAGCTTTGTAATGTATTTTGAAATCAAGAAATAGGATGCTTCCAGCATTTTCTTCTCAAGATTGCTTTGGCAATCGGGATCATTTGTGGTTTCATATGAATTTTAGGATTAGTTTTTCCTATTTCTATTAAAAAAAAACACAGTGGGATTTTTTGATAGGGATTACACTGAATTTGTAGCTCACTTTGGTTCTTATGGGCATTTTAACAATATTAAGTCTTCCAATCCAAGAACACAAAGTGTATTTCCATTCATTTGAGTCATCTTTAATTTTCTTGCATCAGTTTTTAATAGTTTTCAGTGTACAATTCCTTCACCTTCTTAGTTTATTAAGTATTTTTTCTTTTTGATGTTTTTATAAATGAAATTGCTTTCTTAATTCCCTTTTTAGTTTGTTGTGAGTGTATAGAACATAACTGATTTCTTTTTTTTTTTTCTTTTGCAGTTTTTGGCCGGGGCTGGGTTTGAATCTCCAGCTTATGGGGCCGGCGCCCTACTCCTTTGAGCCACAGGCGCCGCCTAAGAGCATAACTGATTTTAATACGTTGATTTTTGTGTCCTGACTTTACTTCTATTAATTATTTATTAATATACATATTCATATGTATTTATATTTATTAGTTCTAACAGGGTTTTTTGCAGCATATTTACAGTTTTCTACCTACATGATTATGTCACCTGCAAAGAGAAATCATTTTACTAGTGCCTTTCTGATTTGGATGCCAGTTATTTATTTATTTATTTATTTAATCGCTGTGGCTAGGACTTTAGCCTTCTTTAGCCTTTACACTTCTTCTAGGAGTTTTATGTAATAGTTTCAGGTCTTGAGTGTAAGCCTTGAATTCATTTGTGTTGGTTTTTGTATGTGGTGTAAGACTTACAGTGCTGTGTTGGATAGAAGTGGCGAGACAGGGCCTTCTTGCCTCATCCCTGGTCTTAGGGAAAGAGCTGTCCGTGTTTCAACGTTGAGTATGATGTTGGCTCTGGGCTTTTCATATATGGCCTTTATTGTATCATGGTAATTTCCTTTTATTCCTACTTGTTTAGAGTATTTATCGTAAAAGGGTGTTGAATTTTGTCAAATGCTTTTTCTGAATCTTTTAAGATATCACGTGACTTCTGTCCCTTATATTGGTAATGCGGTATATCATATTAATTGATGATTGTGTATAATTCTTGATTCCCAGGGATGAATCCTAGTTGGTCATGGTGTATGATTCTTCTAATAGGCTGTTGAGTTCAGTTTGCTGGCATTTTGCTGAGGACGTTTGCATCTGTGCTTCTCAGGGATAGTTACCTTTAAGTTTCTTTTCTTGTAGTGTCTTTAGGTATCAGAGTACTGCTGCCTTCATAAAATGAAGTATTATCTCCTCTTTAAAGGTTTGGAAGAGGCTCGGCGCCTGTAGCACTTTGGTTAGGGCACCAGCCACATATACCGAGGCTGGCAGGTTTGAATCCAGCCCAGGCATGCCAAACAACAATGACAACTACAACCAAAAAGTAGCTGGACATTGTAGTGGGCGCCTGTAGTCCCGGCTACTTGGGAGGCTGAGGCAAGAGAATCGCTTAAGCCCAAGAGTTTGAGGTTGCTGTGAGCTGTGACGCCACGGCACTCTACTGAGGGCAACGTAAGACTTGTCTCAAAAAACAAATAAATAAGTAAAGTGTTGGAAGAGTTTAAGAATGATTGGCCCTAACTTTTTAAATGTTCTTGGGAGAATTCACCAGTGAAGCTGTCTGCTCATGGGCTTTTCATTGTTGTGAGATTTTTGATTATTGATTCAATCTACTAAATAGTTATAGCTCTGTTCATATTTTCTATTCATGATTTAGTCTTGGTAGGTTGTCTGTTTCTTCTAGGTTATACGATTTGTCACATATAATTGTCCAGAGTAGTCTTATGATCCTTTGTATTTCTGTGGCATCAGTTGTAATGTCTCCTCTTTCATTTCTGATTTTGTTTATTTGAGGTTTTTTTCATGTTACTCTAGCTAAAGATTTGTCAATTTTGTTTTTTTTTTTTTTTGAGACAGAGCCTCAAGCTGTCACCCTGGGTAGAGTGCCATTACGTCTTAGCTCACAGCAACCTCCAATTCCTGGGCTCAAGCGAGTCTCTTGCCTCTGCCTCCCAAGTAGCTGGGACTACAGGCGCCCGCCACAACGCCCCGCCATTTTTTTGGTTGCAGCCGTCGTTGCTGTTTGGCGGGTCCGGGCTGGATTCGAACCCGGCAGCTCAGGTGTACGTGGCTGGTTCCTTAGCCCGTTGAGCCACAGGCGCTGAGCCGATTTGTCAATTTTGTTTATTTTTTCAAAAAAAAACCCAGCTCTTTTATTTATTTATTTTATTACTATTCTATTCTCTGTTTCTTTTATGTTTGCTCTAATCTATATTATTTCTTTTCTTCTGCTAATTTTGAGATTAGTTCTTCTTTTTCTAGTTCCTTGAGATACAAAGTTAGGTTAAGTTTTTTTTCTTAAATAAGGCATTTTTTAGTATAAAATACTGTGTGCTCTTAGAACTGTTTTATGGTATTCTATAGGTTTTGTTAGACTGTGTTATTATTTCCGTTTGTCTCAAGATATTTTCTAGTTTTCCTTTTGGTTTCTTCTTTGACCCACTGGCAGTTGAGGAATATGCGCCAGGATTTTTCTGGGTGGTGCTTTTCTACATTTTCTGTCTCTGTTGCAATTCTGACTTTGTTCATGCTTTGTTCCTTTGACCTCATTGAGTATCTTTATGATGGTTGTTTTGAATTCTCTTGTTAGATAAATCATACATTTCCCCTCCATTATGGTTGGTTTCTGAAGATTTATCTTGTTCCTTTGGTACATAATTCCCCGTTTCTTCATTTTCTTTGACTCTTTCTGTTGGTATCTACACATTAGGAAAAAAAATAGCCACCTCTCCCAGTCTTCACAGACTGGCCTTGTACCAGAGAACACTTTAACCAGCCAGCCCAGCTCTCTGTCCTGGGCGCCTCTCACACATTCCTGCTAGTCCAAACCACTGTCTTTGTTCTTAGCAGCTTCTAGGTATCGAAAGTATGCTGGGTCGCAATGATGCTCTACCAGGGGTCCTCAAACTATGGCCCGCAGGCCACATGGCGGTGTGAATTGTATTTGTCCTCATTTTGTTTTTTACTTCAAAATAAGATATGTGCAGGGTGCATAGGAATTTGTTCATAGTTTTTTTTTAAACTATAGTTCAGCCCTCCAATGGTCTGCCTGCTAGACAGGTGAGATAGAAGCCAGTTCCTTGAGCAGCCCCGAGAAATGTTAGAATGTTGGACCTGTTTTTCTCCCTAGGGAGAAGCTGGGATCAGGGTTTTTTCCCCATTTGCTCTGCACTGAGCCTTGGGCGGGGCAATGGCAACTGTTTTTGTGTTTGTTCACATTGTCGTCTCTGCTGTTATTAGTCCCCAGATGTCTAAGCATTCCAGGTTCCATTAGTGCTATAAAGCCAGTCCCTTGGGCAGCTCCTAGAAAAGTTGGAGTGTTTGATAGACAGGCCAACTTTGTCTTTCCTCAAGAGCAGCTGGGACCTGCACGTTTCAGAGTGTGGTGAGGTGTCCAGTTGTCCTACTGGCTTTGTTTGGCTGGTTTTGTACTTGCCCAGGGTACAGAAGTTCTCGGCTAGCTTTGAGATTTCTCTCAAAGGGAATTTGTACGTTGTTGAATCAGTGTGTTCATTGGGAGGAGGAGCTGGGGCTTTCCTAGTCTGCCATCTTGTCAATGTCACCCTATCGTTTATTTTTCATAAATTAGAAAAATATAAATAAAATCCTCATTTTGGAAACAAAATGATGTGACTTTAATGGGTCTTTAAACTGAGTTTGGAAGTATAGACTAACTGTGATACCCTTATCTTAATAATTAAAGCAGATATCGCTAATCTTTTTTTAATACTTTTGAATTTGGAATACTTCCTAATCTGTTGGGGTAATTAATTTCTTCTATTTCTGCATATCAGTTATTGCTTCAAATATTCCTATCAACTGTGCTATTTAGAGATAGAACAGGGAAATATTTTACTTGTGTTTTGATTAACACTTTCAGACTAAAAACAGTTAGGTAAGGATGCTTTTGTTTGTATAGCAGACAAACCCCAAGTAATTAAATAGTTCAGGAATGTATTAAGTCTATTGAAGTGTTTATCTTCTGGTTTTCAGAGCTTTTTATTTGAGCTGATATTCCTTCAGGTCACTTTATGTGTTTGTGAATTATTTTAGAAGAATACTTACTAGCTTATCTTAGCTTGTCTTTATGTTAATGTGATTATTTGCTGTGAGGGACATGTTCAGCATCAAATAATTACTTCTGTGTAGATATACATTACACACATAATTTTACATGTAAGCACACACATATCTTGCACATTTATAGATATGTACTATATACATACATATACTTTATACATAATATACTTTTTCTGTTATATACATTTATATATATTTATGTTTATATATGTATATATTAATATACATACGTCTATGTATTATATGCAATAGGGTAAAGTACCTTGTATTCCTTTTAATTCAGAATACTCAAAGATCTTAATTATATTTCTGTAAATATTGAATTGAATACAACTTGTTGAATTTCTCTTTTTGTGTGTGTTGTTCTGTGGCTTAGGGTGTTTTTGTGTGTGACTGAGTCTTGCTCTGTTTCCTAGGCTAGAATTCAGTGGCCTAATCTTAACACACAGCAACCTCAAACTTCTGAGTTCAAGCCGTTCCCCTGCCTCAGCCTCCCAAGTAGCTGGGACTGTAGGCTGCTGCCACAACTATGCCTGGCTGAATACTTTTCATTTTTTGTAGAGATGGGGGCTTCATTATGTTGCTCAGGGTGGTTGTGAACTCCTGGCCTCAAATAATCTGCCTGCCTCAGCCTCTCAGAGTACTGGGATTATAGGCATGAGCTACCATGTTAGGCATTACTTGAATTTCCTATTAATTTTTCCTTTTATTTTCCCAACCTTTAAAAATATTTTAGTGGTGTTTGTTAAGAAAAGATCTAGCATGGATGTTGACTGGCTGTATCAGCACATAGGGCTTTACGCTTGCCTTTCTGGGTATCACACGGACTTAGACCTTTTTGAGAGCACATGTTATCAATAGCAGTGTAATTTTTTTTTTTTTTTTTTGAGACAGTCTCATTTTGTCACCCTCGGTAGAGTACCATGGCATCATAGCTCACAGGAACCTCAAACTCTTGGGCTCAAGTGATTATCTTGCCTCAGCCTCCCAAGTAGCTGGGACTACAGGCGCCCGCCACAACACCTGGCTGTTTTTTAGGGACAAGGTCTCACTCTGGCTCAGGCTGATCTCAGATCTGTGAGCTCAGTCAATCTACCCACCTCGGCCTCCCAAGGGCTGAAATTACAGGCATGAGCCATTGCACCAGGCTTTTTTTTTTTAGTTTTAATCAGAAGTAAAAGAGTTGGGAAATATAATCACTTGTTTTTCTGTTACTTCTTATAGAAACAATAAATTAAGAAATGTAAATAAATTAAATGGACTTATAAATATATTTAAGTCAGGCGGTGCCTGTGGCTCAGTGGGTGGGGTGCCAGCCCCATATGCCAAGTGTGGTGGGTTCAAACCCAGCCTTGGCCAAATTGCAACAAAAAAATAGCTGGGCGTTCTGGCAGGCGCCTGTAGTCCCAGCTACTTGGGAGGCTGAGGCAGGAGAATTGCCTAAGCCCAGGAGTTGGAGATTGCTGTAAGCTGTAATGCCACAGCACTCTCCCGTGGGCAATAAAATGAGACTCTGTCTCTTAAAAAAAAAAAAAAAAAATTTAAGTCACCTAATGGAGGATTTAAAATGTTCTTTTTATTAAAACAGTTTCTTTTAATATAATTCAGAAGTAAAACTCCTACTTCCTCTCCACCATTACCATCAAATACCCCAGTTACATTCTTTTTTTTTTTTGGCGACAGAGTCTCATTTTGTCACCCTAGGTAGAGTGTCGTAGCATCACAGCTCACAGCAACCTCCAACTCTTGGGCTTAAGCAATTCTCCTGCCCCAGCCTCCCAAGTAGCTGGGACTACAGGTGCCTGCCAAATGCTCAGCAAGTTTTTGATTGCAGTTGTCATTGTTGTTTGGCGGGCCCAGGCTGGATTCGAACCTGACCAGCTCTGGTATGCGTGGCTGGTGCCCTTCGCTGCTGAGCTACAGGCACCAAGCCTCTAGTTACATTCATAAAGCAGCTACTGTTAACAGCCTTCACATGTGTTCTGGGTATGAGCAGGTGCGGTATGCATGTGAGTGAGGATGTGCGTACGTGGACACAAGATCTATATATACTCTTAAGAAAGTACAGTGTTAGTACTTTTTTGTCTTGAATGAGTTAAATATATTCTTCCTCACTTACTTTCAAGAAAAGTAGTGAACTTGACGTGCACATTAAAAATACAGCTGCCTATTGTCTTTCTGTTTGTTTATTTGAAATCTTTTTGTAATTAGTGGTATAGATTAGAAGTAAAATTTCTTTAGCGTAGTTTAATAACAGATTAGTTTTTAAAACCTTTTTATGAAAACAGAAATTTTTAATTTGTGTGAAAGGTTTTCCCCTTAATACATATTCTTAATATCCATCGTACTGAAAATAATGGGTTGTCTCTGGGGAGTGGGATTATTGTGAATGTATAAGGGGAGGGGATGGGGGGGCATTCTCTGATTTCTGTACTGTGTTTTTTTTTTTAAAGCACTAAACGTATCTTTTATTAAAGGTATGATAGAAAATGTTTTAAAATACATAGTGACATAAAGATAGTTAAAAAAAAAAAAGTTCTCAAAACAGCTCATTGTATGGTTTTGTTACTCTTGGTTTAGGCTTGTGTGGATGTAAGAGCCAGTTCCGTGTTCTGGCAGCAAATGGATTTTGCTGACAGCCTCCACGGTCACCCCAAGCTGCCAGAATGGTTGTCTACACATCCTTCCCATGGAAATCGGGCCGAGTACCTGGATAGACTTATACCTCAGGTGAGCTAACACTGTGTAAGGCAGGAAGTTATTTTTACTGTACTGTTTATTTTAATGCGGTTAACTTCTTTTGCTTAAAAAAAAGAATTCTAGCCTGTCAACTATTTTACTTACTTTAATTATGGATTATTAGTTTTTTAAAGAATTTGACTGAAAAGTAAAATTCTGCTTGTCCACAAGTCCTGGAGAATAAATTGCTGTGTACAGTTGACTTTTCTGGATGGGAAAGGTTCCTTTAGTATCAGACGTTTAACTCATTTGATGAAGCTTAAAACTTAAGGCGTATTTTTTAAAAAATACATAGTGATCATAATTCAGTTTTTTATTGGTGCTTTAAGCTTTTTATTAAAAATACCAGTTAATGATTTGTATAAAACTTTGGGGTCAAGTGAGTATTAATTACAATAGCAATGCCAGATTTTTTTTCTTTTTGTAGAAAAAGAAATTTCTTCATATTAGTTCATCTCTGGTTATTTTTTTTTAAAGACAAAGTAAAACATGGGCTGTCTGGCTCTTCATTTTTTATAGAATTCATTAATGGATCAAGCCAAGGCAGCTTTCTCCCAAGTAGTTTTTATTCATCTCTGAAATTTTGTGATTTGTTAACATCCTTCAGAAATGCTTTCTGTGGTTTCCACATCAGCACGGAGTGGGTGTCTGGCCTCTTTAAGCCAGGCTGTCTTCTGTTTCACTTACGTTAAATTTTCTGGTGGGTTATGAAAGCAGAACATTTTTTAGCAATTTAAGAATTGGTATGGGGCTATTTGCTAAATGATAACACAACAGATCCAGGTGTATTATAGAAGTATTTTTTGGTATGACTTCATATTAAGCTCAGCAAATAGTATCGCTAAAAGAAAGAAATGATGCTTAGATGTGGGTGGTACAAAGAGAAGACACTATTCTTGGTATTTGTAGGAAAGAGGCTACTTTAAGGACAAAATGATTATTAAACAAAGAATATGATTTATCAAAAGTAGAAATATGGTGGTATGTGATTTGAAGGAAGAAGAATCTGCATCTAGTTTGGGCTAAGAAACTAAATATTTATTGGTAATCTACCATTTTGTCTTCTGTTGCTGGGAACAAAACAGTCTCCGCTTTCTTGGATCTAATATTCTAGGTAGGTGATGGAAATAACAAACAAATAAACCGATAGTATGTCAAGAAGTGTTAAGCATGTTGGGGAAAATGAAGTAGGTAAAAGATATTAGAGAGGGCTGCCTAGCAGAGAAGGGGTATGTTTTGTGTTCTGTTTTCAAGGACGGCCTCACGGAATGGAACCTGGAAGGAAGCAGGGCAGCAGGGACCCAGTCCTGTGTACATCTGGAGGTCCAGCCTTTGGGGTTGAGGAGCAGCTAAGCAGAGGGCTTGATGTGAGAGTGGTGACTAGCAAGGAAGATACTGGGGCCGAACGGAGTATGGGAGGGGAGAGCAGGTCACGACGAGGCGGAGGGAACCAGACCATGAAGGGACTTGTAAGCCATTTAAGAATTTGACTTTTTCTTCAAGTGAGAGGGGAACCGGGTGAGGATTTTGAGGAGGAGAGTGACTTGATCTGACTCACGTTTTATTGTGGTCTCTGGAGCTGCTGTGTGGAGAGTGGACTGTTGAGAGGCTGTATAGGGTAGAATTCGGGAGACCATTTAGGAGACTTGCAGTAATCCTGGTACGAGAAATGGTGGTTTGGACCAAGATATCGGGTAGTGAAAGAGTGGGAAAGAAGTGGTTCATTTCGGGGTATATTTTGACAGAAGTGACGGCAGGCTTTGTCGAGAGATTGCATGAGAGCAGCCCGGCCTGGCTGTGGACACCTGCCTTAGTTCCTTTGGGCTGCTTTAACAGGTTATAGAACGGATGTCTTATAAACAGCACAGATTTATTTCTCATGGTTTTGGAGGCTGGGGAATCTTAGATCCAAGTGCCTGGTGAGGGCCTGCTTCCCGGCTCACAGACGGCTAGCTTCTCTTTGTAACCTCACATGGTAGCAGGCCAGCACATCCTCTGTAGCCTCTTTCATAAGGGGGTTACTCCCGTTCACGGGGGCTCTACCTTCATGGTTCTTTTTTTATGAAACAGTCTCACTATGTCACCTTGGGTAGAGTGCCGTGGTTTCACAGCTCACAGCAACCTCAAACTCTTAGGCTTCAGCGATTCTCTTCCCTCTGCCTCTGAAGTAGCTGGGACCACAGGTGCCTGTCACAACGCCTGGCTATTTTTGTTGTTGTTGCAGTTGTCATTGTTGTTTAGCTGGCCTGGGCCAGGTTCAAACCTACCTGCCTTGGTGTATGTGGCTGGCGCCCTAACCACTGGGCTATCAGCACCGAGCCAGGCCCCACTTCTAATACTATCATATTTGGAGTTAGGATTTCAACATACGAATTTAGGGCGGTACACAGACATTCAGTCTGTCCTAACTAGGTTTTATTTTTACTTTTAATTTGAAGAAAAAATATTTGAGAAAGAAATAGCAGTGAAATTTACCTGATATTTAGTAACCCTTCATCTTAAAAGGGCAATAGAAGCCAGGGGCATGATGTACTTTATTAGTCACGGATTTATGCTGAACATCATGAGGTAGAAATCTCCACGGTGCTGCCCACGGCCTCTACTGCACCCTGGGAGGCCTTGTCTCTAGAGCTGTAATAACCTTATTTCTCTGGGAATTTTCTTTTATTTTTACTGAGTGAAATTCTAAAAATAGATAGTTTGTTTAAATTGGATAACGAGTTCTATTAGCCAACTTTTCATCTGAAGCCTTTTCTAGATTCTGAGTTGTCATTTCTTCATCAGATTACTAAAGTAAAAAAATTTATTTTTATTTTTAGTTCTAAAGAGAAGTCTTTAATAATGAATTGATTAGTGAGTATGGAAAGAATGTTTAGAGAAATGTTATTTGGGAGCCAATGATGAAAGAAAAAACGGGAGCTCTACTTCTTCTAAAAATAAACTATCCTAGTTTAGAAACTTAATTTGAAAACCTCATATAATTTCTCATATCCCCCCCCAAGTGATTAAATTCAATTTGAAAGTAATAAAACTCTACTACAATATTGGGAATAATTCAGTGGGTGAAGTGAAACTGGTAGTACAAGAGTATATTGTTAATTAGAATCTATAGTCATAACTCAGAAATTGGAATTGCCTATCATAGGTCTAATTTCAGTAATGAAAGAAAGAAGTTCCTCAGGCGGTATAAAGAATTATGTGAGTCTATATGCCAGTAAAGACTACATATTAAAAATTACATTTTCTTAGGACTTTTTTCCTGCTCCAGTGAGTGCGCTGTTACATTCTCCCCCAGCCTCCTGTCCCCTAACTCATTGGCAGTGTGGCTGGGATGCACGTCACGTCCCAGAGGGGGCCGGGAATCCAGTTCCCAACATCACAGGGTGGCTGAGGGTGCATGTCACGTCCCAGAGAGGGCCGGGAATCCAGTTCCGGAGCACAGTCACGTGTGGGCCGGAGAGGTGGATTTCAGATTCATCCACAAAGAAGGAATGTTTGCAGCGGTGAGAGTGGTGAGCTCACTGAGGAAGTGAGGAGAGAAGGCCAAAGGAACAGATTAGGTGCTGTCATTGGTGCGGAGAAGACAGAGCCTGTTTTGAATCAGATTCACAGAGGATACCCAAGAAAGTATGATTCTATAGCTCTATGTTTAGAATACAAAAGTTTGGCAATTTTGATTTTTTTCATTTAGCTTACTAAAAATCATAGATTTTTATTTTTTACTGAATTCCTTAATTATGATCATGGAAATGTATTGTTTCCTGCCATAGGGGATCACATTTAAGATGTTTTAAATCTACCTTATGCATTCAGCAGATATTTATTGATCACCTGCTGTGTGCCAGATTATAGTTGTTATAGGTGATGGCACCTCAAAATAGATAAAAGTCCCTGTCTTTGGGCAGTAACGGGAGATGGACAGGCAGCGGCTCCCTGGAGTTTCTTCTTACCAGGGCACTAATCCTGTTAGAGCAGAGCACCCTAATGATGTCATTAACCTTATTACCTCTTCAGAGGCTCCGTCTCCCATGCGGTCACACTGGGAGTTCAGCTTTCAAAATACAAGTTTGGGGAGCACAGTTGAGTTCATAGTAGACAGGTAACATGAGCGCAGAGATGGGAGGGTGGCTGGAATAGTTAAAATGGAGTTGATCAGGGAAGATTTCACCGAGAAGCTGGTACTTGATCACAGACTTGAGCCTTGTGATGTTGGGGGATGAGGCACCCGGAAGGCAGAGGGGCTAGAGAGCAAAGCTCTGAGGCTGGAGGAGCAGTGAGGAAATCAGCGTGCCCAGGTTGGGTTGAGCAAGGGAAGGGGAGGCTGTGGGCCTTGTGTGCTCCTGAGGACTTTGGCTTTGAGTTGTAGACGGGACGCATGGAAGGTTTTGAGCAGAGGACTGGAGGAGTGACAGGATCTGACTTATGTTT
Organism: Perodicticus potto; assembly: GCA_963574655.1. Classification (NCBI taxonomy): domain Eukaryota; kingdom Metazoa; phylum Chordata; class Mammalia; order Primates; family Lorisidae; genus Perodicticus; species Perodicticus potto. The sequence continues at coordinate 45,923 of CAUYRH010053285.1, forward strand.
GAAAAGGACGTGCTCTACTGCAAAGCAGCGCAATCATGCAGTTGTTAGAGTATTTCTTATTTCATCAAGGTAAAACCCCCAAATTAAAAACAAAAAGACCTTGCTTATCAAAAATGTGTATTCTGACATAAAACATTTTAAATGCCTAGTTAATTGTAATTTTGTGATCCACAAGCTTTTAAAAAAGATAAATATAGGTTTGCAGTAATAATATTATTGATAGTTAAAAACCTGATATATTATTCTATTTATTTGAAATAATAGTTAAATTTAGGAAACACATATCCTACCTATTTTGGTTACCATAACAACTTGGGTGAAAAATTGAGAAACAGATGTTGTATCAGCCTGTTGATATTTAACAGTATGAGTTTTAAAATTATGGTTACATTGTTTAGACTTTAAATTTGTGTGTATTTGCCTTTGAAAGAGATACTTTATTTAACTTCATTACTATAAGAATTGTTAGAATATATGAATAGATGTGAATAACGGAAGATTCAGAGATTTACTTTAAAATTGAAAGGGTTTAGACTGAATTTTTTGATTCTCTGCCTCTCGTCAACTCTCTGTCATCCCCTCTTTGTAGGGAGGAGGGGTGGAGAATGATAGAATGTATAGGAGAAACATTTAATTTGAAGGATTAGTTAGTGTTATTTATTATAATCATAATTGGAATAGAATTTAAAAAACGTTTTTAGAGCTTTCAAGGCCAACTTTATTTCTGAACCGTTTTCTAAGTCTTGGTGTTAACATTTATGATATTCAGTTTTTAGACATCAGAATCACTCCATGGCGGGCTGTAAATGCATTTGTTTTAATCTCATTTTACTTTGATTCCTTAACATTTTCAGGAAGTTAAGGGTTTGAACTCATGTGTAAATCATTCTTATGCATTTATGATTGGACTAAGTAAACAAGTAAATCATTACTATTACACATCTCATGAGTAGAAAATATGAGAGTATTTAACACTGAAGTGAAATGTCGTTGTTGGCCAGTGTACACAAACATACACTATTCACCTTACAGAATTTCATTTTGTCAGACATGGCAAGTGCTGAGGAAAAGGCAAATATCAGAGCAGCTACTGTAATTGAATTGGCCTCTGAATCATATAAAGGCAGGAAGCCTGACAGTAACATTGTCTAAAACCTTAAAAAACATCATGGTACGTGTGATGTGTGTCTACTTGAGGCTAAAATGAATGGGCTATTAGAAAAAATTGCTTTAGGGGGAAAGGGGAGAAAAGTAATGATATTTTTAGAAAAGCACATTTAAAAATAGAGGTGTTTTTTTTTTTTTCCTTTGAAATGCCTTGCCTTCTGTTTTCAAAGGAAGCTTTTAATCTAATCATGAAGCCTGGCTCCTCTGCATTAATTCTATTCAGTTGTTTTATTTTTTTAAGAAACTGAATTGTTATTACCTGTTTTTAAATAAATAAGTAATTTATGTTTTATTTGATGTGTAGTGCCTAAAAAAATGCCAATGTCTACCAGCAGTTGTTCTCTAAGATGTCGGTTGTTACTGGGAATGAACACAGCTAGTTCTTCAGGCTGTCTGTTGCCCATTTATTTATTTTGGCCATTTTAAAAAATTATTTTTATTTATGGAGTACAATGTGGCATTTTGATATTCGTGTACATTGTGGAATAGCCAAGCCAGTTATCGTATCTGTCACCTCATATACATGCTTGATTTTTGGGGGGTGAGAACGTTTAAAATCTTTTAGCAGTTTTTAAGTGTACAGCACATTTTTGTTAACGGTAGTCATCATGCTATCCAATAGATCTCCAGAATTTATTCCTCCTATATAACTGAAGCTTAATTTTTAATTTTTATATTTATTTATTGTAAATTGCTTACTTCAGTTATTTATATTTACTTACTTTAGACCACTTTAAAAACTAATCAGACTCCAATTTCCATTGCAGTGTTTATGAAAGAAAATGAAATGAGTTAAAGGATACATTTTGTAAAAGGTGTAATCATGAATCACACAAATATAAAATGACAGCACTGGGGATTTTATTTACTCCATTAATTAATAAGAGAAACAGTAATGTGTTACAACTAGTTCAAAAGAGAATTCAAGGCTCGGCGCCTGTGTCTCAATGGGCTAAGACACCAGCCACATACACCTGAGCTGGCGGGTTCGAATCCAGCCCGGGCCCGCCAAACAACAATAACGGCTGCAGCCAAAAAATGGCCGGGCGTTGTGGCAGGCGCCTGTAGTCCCAGCTACTTGGGAGGCGGAGGCAGGAGACTCGCTTGAGCCCAGGAATTGGGGGTTGCTGTGAGCTATGATGCCATGGCACTCTACCCAGGGTGACAGCTTGAGGCTCTGTCTCAAAAAAAAAAAAAAAAAGAGAGAATTCAAAACCATAGTTACATAGTCAATAAGGAACGCTGAAATGACTTTAGAAATAGATGTGAAACTGTTCCACTCATAGGGCAGCAATCCCTTGCATTCCATTATTTTCACTATTATTCCTTTTCTGCAAGTTGCAGAGCTGTAGCTCAGAGAGCATGAGAGGCAGAGGTAATCCAGAAGGGCTCACTCGATAGGGCGGACACCTCATGGTCTCTTTTGCCTGTTTCAAATTTTTTCTTTCACAAATTTGTTTTTACTTTCTGTTGTCGTCCGTTTGCTTTTCAAGAAAAGAAACCAAATCAAATCGTTCTCTTAGACTTACCTATTAATATAAACATAAGTTTTTTGTTTGATTTTAAATAGCCACATAGGCATTAATTAGCCTTGTGATATTTCTGTTCTGTTTTAAAGTAGTAACCCACTTTCCTCATTAATTTGTGTTATAGCTGTTGCTAAGTGAGTCCTGGACTGAGGTCATTGATGCTAAACTCTAGGCCTTTTGAAAAGTGTATGCTTATTTCAGAAATTAAAAGAGAGAATTGGAAATAGAGGTGGTAGGAAAGCAACCACAGCAGCATATGGGGAAGTCTGGGGTATGGTGAGGTGGCCAGCAAAGCACAGTAAGCAGGGTAGGATCGCTGTGCAGATCTCGGCTTGTTCGCCTTCTTCATCCATAGGAGTGTCTAGTGATTCCTTCTTTCCTGGTGCAGAGAGGCAGGCACACCTCCCAACTGGAGATTGCCTTTAGAGACACAAGTTTTTCTAACCAAAGGGTAACATCTGTGGTTTCAGAGCTTCTCCTGTGTCTGCTATTTCCTGATGTAATCAGCTCACAATAATCCTTATGCTAAAGAGGTGTATTTGGGATGGCACGCTCTGGTGCACTACAGTCATATTTTGGAATGGAGTGTCCTGAACTCCATTATCTTCAGTATGCATTTCAAAAATTAGTATAATTTTCTCCCTTAAGAACATTATCATAATTCATTAAAATTAAATAGCCTGTCTATATTGAGATTTTTCTGCTCAGAATACGGTTTTATAGTTATTTTGTTCAGTTAGGCTCTATCATTATCTACACATTGCTTTTGGCCCTTTTTAACTTTAGGACAGCGCTTCCTCATTTTTGTTTTGGTTTTAAACGTGTCATTGACTTGTTGAATATATCTAATCCCACATTCTAGATTTACTTGACTGCTTCTTTGTGGTATCACCTCTAACTTACTTCTCCGTATACCTACAAATGGAAGTTGAATTTTGGCAGGAATTTTGACAGGTGGTGTGACTGTGCTTCATACTGGGTTGCACTGGGCCTCCTAAGATCCAGTTGCCCCACATCAGTGGGTTCAGGTGGTGACAGCCTGGTCCTTCCTTTGTGAAGGTAGTTTTTCCCCTTCTGGCCAGCAAGGGATGATGGGGTGATAATTTAGCTGAAAATATCCAGTCCTCAAACAACCTGGGAAGTTTTTTGATTGAGGAACTGTCTACCTCCTGTAACTGTAAAGGCAGACCTGAGTGTGTGTCTTCGGAAGAATCTATAAAGAATAAAAAAGAAAGAACTAAACAGAAAAATCAGCTCTCTGGAATAAAAGATGTTTCAGCACATTTTTTTCTCCTATTCAAGAGTAGATTTAAGAGATAGCTAAGAAAGACTTTTAAAAAAATCAGAACAATAAATGTACAAGAGTTGGAGAAACAGAGTTATAAAGAAAGGAAAAATACAGGTAATTTTATTTTAAAAGATTTAGTGAATATCTGTATGTCCTTAACTAGTAACATCACAAGGATTTTCACCTGAGCTAAATCCAACAATAACAACAAAAACCAAAGCCTCTGAAATGCCCACTGTCCCCCAGTTAGATAAACTTTAAATAGCAAAAAAATGAAAAGCAAAACCAAGTCTCAAATCTCAGGTTCAGCTTAAAAATTTTACTCCATTGGGGAGGCTGGCCAAGGTGTCGAGAACTATAGAAGCTGTGCCTTCCTAAGGCTGATTTAACTGCACTGAGAGTGACTACAAAGGTGAGATAGACCCATTTCAGAAAACTGTTAAACTTGTGAATCCAGCCAGGAAGCTGTAAAACCTCCAGTAGAGGCTGTAAAGAGGAGCAATGATGCCCCCAAGCAATGATTCATTGATGCAGAAGACAGAGCAACAGAGCACAACCAAATTAAAATGCCCAAAGCCAAAACAATGTCTAAAACATGAAAGAATGTTGAAAAGCCAAGCTGCCTGTTATAGAGGGAAAGGCCAGTGCGTTCATTTGTTTATGCACCTTCATTTCTTTGACTGCGCTTTCTGTATCACATTTTTTTTGGTTTAGATCACATTTCTCAAGATGTGTTTTGCTTCCCAGAGTACAGTACATGAGAAGCCTAGAAATGATATTGCTTCAAATTTATCAAATGTTTAATCTTTACTGCAAAGACAGGCTCTTACTAGCTCCTTAAATAGAAAGCAAAGTAAAAGGCATTCAAGAGTACGAAGAAGACTTTGGAACTTCCTTTTTGGACTTCAAACAAATGTCAGAGTTTAAGGGGAAAGAAAAGAAAAAAACAAAAACAACAAAAAAATAGAAATAATACAATTTGATATGGAATCTAGCCAAATTAGCTTTTCTTTCTTTTAAGGTGGAAGATTCTTAATAAGTGAAACACATTGAACAACATGTCAACCGAGTACTCAGTAGCAGTAGTTCTCTTTCCAGAATTTGACTCTTAGGAATGACATGAAATATGTTGTTTAGTTTATTTACATATGATTATAATTGCAGCTATCACCCTGCCATTTTTAGAAAATCTCAGATCAGTTTAGGAATTAGCAAAGAATTATGTCGAATAGTACAAAAATAAAGTTTAACTGACATAAGAAACTAGATGCTAAGAAAATGGAGCATATTTTATTTTAAATGCACATAGATATATTTCATAAAAATATTGGTTATAAAAGTTGGACAAAAATATGCATATTTAATATACAAAATGTTGTGGTTCAAGTTATCAGGGCACTGTATAACAAAATTACTATAATGATAATTAAAAGATGGATGGCTACATGAAATTAAAATTCTACACATTTAAAGCAACAAGTCTGTAAACAGTGAGAATGGCTTAAAATCAATAAACTTTATTATGATGTAGGTGTATTTTCATGAGTTTCTGCCAGACCCATATTTAAAGAAAATTTTATCAACTTAACCATCTCTATCAGTAAGAAAAAAGATAGAGAACTATAAGTTCCTTAGACCAGGAACCTGTAATAAAGTTAAGCATAAATAAGCAAAATGATGATAGTTGAGTCTATGGAAAATTTAGTCAAAGATCTGATAGTAGATAAGTTATTTAGTAAAGAATAAAATGTAAATAGGATCAGGAGAAGAGGTACGGTTACAGACAAGAAAACCAAAATATTTGGAAGGATATTTTTAGTTAGATGATGTTAATTAATAGCTCAGGTCAAAATCAGAAGTAACTAAAGAGTGTGTGTGTATGTGTGTGTGAGAGATTTGCCAGAGAGGATGCAGCTAGAAATAGAAATTATAACTAGAATGAACCTCCTCAAATTAGTTTTGGAAAGAGGTAATGTATAAATCACTTGAATAAACATAAATAAAACTGTATTGGAAACCCATAGAATTATAATAAACTAGCAAAATAATGGTTCATAACCCTCAGAGGATTTAATTTGGGTAATTCTTTCAAAAGTTCGAAGAATTATCCAGTGACTAATTAGTTCTAGCTTTAAAATATAAAAAGAGATGCTATTAAGTATCTGAGTTATTTTGTTGTGACATTTTGATAAAACTAACACCTTGAAGAATGCATGGGATTAAGACAAGATGGCTGACCAGAGAGGTTAGCTGCCAGAAAGCTGTCTCAGAAAGAGGGAAAAGTTTCAGATGAAAAAGAAAAAAAATACAAAGAAATGTAGATCACTGTAATTCTCAGGGAAAAGTGCCAGAATCTGTCAGGATTCTGTGGGAAGAAGCTGTAGAGCAGAACAAGAAGGAGCAAATATAAGATTCATAGACATTCCTCAGGCTGAAGAAGAAAACACACAAGAACTGGAAAATTATTCCCTCCTATTTGAGGAACAGTTGAGGAAAACTTCCCTAGTCTAGCTAGAGATTGAGATACTCAGGTACGGAAAGCTCAACAAACATTTGGGACACTCATTACAAAGAGGCAGTCACCAAGACATATAATCATCAAACTGGTCATAATGTTACAGTTACAGAGGAACTCCTGCAAGCCATGAGGTAACTTACCAAAGAAAAGCCAATGGGCTAACTGCAGACTTCTCAACAGAGACCTGACAAACCAGAAGGGATTGGTGACCTATCTTTAGTCTTCCTAAACAGAACATCTTCCAGCCTAGACTTTTGTACCCTGCAAAGCTAAGTTTCATATTTGAAAGTGAAATAAAATCTTTTCCAAACAAGCAAACACTGGGAGAATTTGTCATTATCAGACCTGCCGTGTAGGAAATACTCAGAACTGCGTTATACACAGATCAGAGCAATAGACACCCAACCGGTGTAAAGCTACCCAAAATCAAAAGCTCAGCACATATGAAACAACAGCACAAAAAGTAAAACAAAGCAATAAGGCACTACCCATGATGAACAGATTAGCATCCCACATATCAGTTCTATCGATCAACACGAATGTTCTGAATGTACCACTCAAGAGACACAGCCTGGCTGAATGGGTGAAAAAAACACAACCCAAGTATCTGCTGTCATTTGGAAACACATCTAACCCACAGGACCTATACAGATGCAAGGCAAAGGGATGAACTATGATATTCTAGGCTAACAGAGACCAAAAGAAAGCCAGTGTAAACATTCTTGTATCAGGTAAAATTCACTTTAAATCAATGATAGTAAAGAAAGACAAAAGTGAATAATGGTAAAAGAAGGAGTTCAACAAGAAAACTTAACAATGCTAATAAATATTTGTGCAACTAACACAGGAGTGCCCATATTCATAAAGTGATTCTACTAGATCTAAACAAAGAGCTGAATGGTAGTATCATAATTACTGGAGCCTTCAATACCCTACTGACAGAACTGGACACAGATCATCTAAGCAGAAAATAAAGAAACATTAGATTTAAACAGGACTCTAGAACAAATTGACCTAACAAAAATTTACAGAAATTTTACCCCAAAGCTACTGAATATTCATTCTTCTCATCAGCACATGGAACATTCTCAAAGATTTATCATATTTTAGGCTACAAAACATGTCTCAACAAATTAAAAGAAAATATAAATCATACCATATATTTTCTTAAACAACAATAGAATAAAATTAGAAATCAATTCTAAGAGAAACATTCAATTCTATACAACATCATGAAAATTAAACAACCTGCTGCTAAATGGTTATTGGATCAATAATGAAATTAAATGGAAATCAAAGATTCCTTGAATTGAATGGCAAAGGGGACACAAGTTATCAAAATCTACAGGGTTCAGCAAAGTACCTGGGCTGAATATTGGAAAATTTATAGCCTTAAATCCCTACATAAAAAAGAAAGATCACAAGTTAATGATCTAATGACAAATCTCAAGGAACTAGAAAAGGAAGAGCAAACCAAACCCAGAACCAGTGGAAGGAAAGAAAGAACTAAGTTCAGAACTAAATGAAATCGCAAACAAGAAAATAATATGGAAGATTGATGAAACAAAAAGTTGGTTCTTTGAAGAGATAAATAAAATTGATGGACCTTTTGCTAGGTTAACCAGGAATAGAAAAGACCCAAATAAGCTCAATTAGAAATGAAAGAGGAGATAGTCTAACTGAGACAACAGAAATACAGAATATCTCCAAATACCATGAAAACCTCTATATGCACATAAACTAGAAAACTTAGTTTTCCTTGATAGATACCTGGAAACACACAACCTCCCAAGACTGAAATCAGGAAGAAATAGAACTCCTGAACAGACCAATAACAAGAAGTGAGATTGAAGGAGTAATGAAAAATCTTACAACAACAACAAAAAGCCCCAGACCAGATGGATTCAGCGCCAAATTTTACCAGACCTGTAAGGAAGAGCTGGTACCCATACTGAAGACATTATTCCTAAATATTGAGGAGGGAATCCTCCTTCCCTTATTCTGTGAAGCCAGTATCACTTTGATAATAAAACTAGGAAGGGCAACAACAAAAAATAAAACTACAGACCAATATTCTTTATGAATACAGATACAGATATCCTCAATGAAATACTAGCAAACGGAATTCAACAGCACATTAAAAAAATAATCCACCATGACCAACTGGGCTGGGCTTCATCCCAGGGATGCAAGGATGGTTCAATCAATAAATGTGATTCTCCACAAACAAACAAAAACACCATAAGATCATTTCAAGAGATGTAAAAGAAGGCATTTGAAAAATACCACATTTTCATGATAAAAACCCTCAATAAACTAGGCATAGAAGGAACAAATCTCACATTTTTAAGAGCTATTTATGACATACAGCCAACATTATACCGAATGGGGCAAAGTTAAAAGTATCCCCCCTAAGAATTAGAAAAAGACAAGGCTGCACACTATCACGACTTCTATTCAAGTCCCAGCCAGAACAATCAGAAAAGAGAAAGAATTAAAGCATATCCAAATTAATGGAAAGAGGAGGTCATACTGTCATCTTGCTGATTATATGTAGTATGATCTTACATCTAGAAAACCATTATTCCATCAAGACACTCCTGGAATTGGTAAATAAATTCAGCAAAGTCTCTCAGTTTACAAAATCAGTGTACACAAATCAGTAGCATTTCTGTCCACCAATACATCAAGCTGAGAGTCAAATCTAGACTTAATACTATTCACAGCAGCTACAAAGAAAATAAAATACCAGGAATATACGAGTTTTGATAACTGAGTTTGCAAACTTGCCACCACGTGCTTACATTGGCAGCACTGTACAAACAACTCAGTAAGGTTTCATAACCTTGCTATATCCGTGTCTTAAAGCTTGTTTTGTTGGCATGTGGTGGTGTCTTGCTGAGTAACGTTCATCATTGTTGCGTGTTTTTGTGTGTCACGAGAATGTGTCAGGGTTTGAATTAGAGCAATGAAAAAACATTAAATTTCTTGTTAAGCTTGGCAAGAGTGGAAGTGAAATCAGGGACATGTTAGTCCAAGTTTATGGGGATAATGCCATGAAGAAAATGGCAGTGTACAAATGGATTAAATGTTTTTCTGAGGGGAGAGAAAACATCACTGATGAAGAGAGGTCAGGGTGACCAGTCATGAGCAGAACTGATGAAAACATTGCAAAAATGCATTGAATTGTGCATCAAAATTGTCAGCTGACTGTGAGAAGCACAGCAGACCAAGAAAACGTCAGTAGAGAAACAGGTAAATTTTAACTGAAAATCTTGACCAACGACTCATGGCTCTGGCATCATGACAGTGCACCAGCTCAGAGGGCTCAGAAATGGTGCTGGGAAAATTGGATAGCCACATTGCAGAAGAATGAAACAGGATCTGTAACTCTCACCACTTACAAAAATTAATGCAAGTTGCATTAAAAAATGTAAATGTAAGGCCCAATACCATAAGAAGTCTAGAAGAAAATGTAGGAAAAACCCTTCTATATAGTGGCCTAGGCAAAGAATTTATGACCAAGACTTCAGTGGCAGTCACAGCAACACCAAAAGTAATTAAATGTAACTTGATTAAATTATAAAGAATGTACTTTTACAATTAAAAAAAAAAAACAAGTGTCAAAGTGAAATGTCAGAGATAACAACCATCAAACTTAATACTTAAGGAAATCAGAGATTTCATACTTAGTAACTTAGTATTTCCAACTTTGCTTGCTTTGTCTTAACTTTAATTTTAGGTCTTCCTTAAATTTGCTTTCCATCGTGGAGGACAAAGTCTGAGCCCTCGTCCCACTGTCACATCCTGTGCGGCACACACATGTACAGTTCTCTTTGCAATATGATTCCTTTGTGATTTTGGTCACATCAAGATTTGGTATTTTAAACCGCAAACACTGGTCACAGCTGAGCCACATAGTATACTGTGATTACTTTTTCTTCCCCTGTAGCATTTTATTTTCCCTAGAATTAAAAATTGTCATGGTTTTGATTTGTTTACTTTTCTAGGATATTAGCATCAGTTCCATCCCAGATAGCACCAGTTATTGTGTAGCTTTTGTTAGTAAGTTCAGACATCTATATTCTACTGTTTTTCTTTTCTTAAAAAATTTCTGGAGTCTTTAGATGTTTTTTAATCTGAATGGTTGTTTTCAGAGTCTATGGTTTTAATTGAAACCATGGAGACATGTCTATGGGTTATCTACCTTAATAGAGCATTTGGGCAGGTGATGCAGATTCTGTTGTTTTAAAAATAGTTTTATTTGACCAAATCATGAAAGTAACTATTTATCATATATTTATTTATAATTCTCTTTTATGTGTTATAATCAGGAGACCTTTTATTCTAAAAATATAGAATATATTCTTACCTTTGTTTTACATAGAGCATATTAAGAATTACTGAAATAATCTTAATGCATTTATATATGTGTATGTATATTATATATATATATATGTTTTTTTGTTTTTTTGTTTTTATACGTAATAGGCTCTCGAAGTTAGAGAGAGATGTAATTGCCCACCACTTTCTGGACCAGACCCTAGATTACTATTCAAACTCAGCATGAAGCATTTTCTTGAAGAATCAGAGAAAGAAGACCTAAGTTCCACTGTTAAGAAACAGAAAATGGACACTCTTCCTATTCAAAAGCAGGAGCAAATTCCATTAACGTGCATAGTTGAGAAAAGAACTGGCAGTTGAATTAAAATTAATGAGACAAAGGATATCTGAAAATACAGTGATCCTTATCTTTTTTATGTTACTTTAAAAAAAAAGATGTTGAAAATGAAAAAAAATTGGCCAAATCATGTACATTAATAGGTGTTATCTGAATTCTTATAGGTGTTTATTTTTCATAAAATATTGATTATATTTTAATCTATTTTAAAATATCTTGAACGAGGAAAATATCATGGAATAAATTTTATATTATACGTTTTACTCTGTCTTGTACTTGCTTTTGTTTTTTTTGTTTTGCTTTTTTTTTAGACAGAGTCTCACTTTCTTGTCCTTGGTAGAGTGCTGTGACATCACAGCTCACAGCAACCTCCAGCTCTTGGGCTTAGGCGATTTTCTTGCCTCAGCCTCCCGAGTAGCTGGGACTACAGGCGCCCACCACAACGCCCGACTATTTTTTTGTTGATGTTGTAGTTTGGCTGGGGCTGGGTTCGAACCCGCCACCCTCGGTGTATGGGGCCAGCGCCTTACTCACTGAGCCACAGGCACTGCCCTCATACTTGCTTTTGATTTGGAAAGCAGACCCCTAGTGCATGAGAAGTCAGCACATGGAGTGATCGTTCCTGGAGAGCATTCCAGCTGAGCCTAAACTGGATGTCACAGTGTGGGAGGCTCTGATGGACTGGGAACAAACAGTCTGAACTATCTGTTCATGGAAAATTGTTTGCATTGGGGTGAGGTTATGTGGAAAGGATACGTGGGGATAGAGAATTTCCTGGTCTTCATCTGTGGATGACAAGGAAAAAGGCCACAGGCAGAAGCTGAACAAGCCACGTTCATAGGGAGGCATAGGAGGTGCTGTGTGTGTTCCAGGTGACAAAGCGAGAAACGAAATGCAGGGAGACTGGGTATCCCTTAGACACGTGTTCCTGGGCCACCGAAGTCTTAACAAAAAATCATGTCATTTGGCCGCTCAGTGGGATTGCAATTTTAAGAATCTTTAGGGTTCTCGGAGAAGACAACCCTCTGTCGTCATTGAAAGAACCACCAGGAGAGACAGAAGAAAGGTGCCGTCCCCACATTTATCTCCCTGAGCAGGAGGCGTCAGCAAAGGTGCTGGAGGAAGAAGAAGAGAGACGCCACATGAGACACCCCCTCCGTGGTGCCCAAATGTGGAATGCGGTTATTACTGAACATTATTAGTATTACCATCTAGTGGTAGCTAGTGATGCTTATGTTACATTTCTAAGAGAAACATTTTTTTGAAACACATTATATTAAATAAGTACTTTCTTAAAGAATTAAAGGGGAAAGGGACTATTTTTTATTGTATATCTGCTATGAGCTGGGCCCTGCATTTAGCTCATTTATTCCACAGCCCTATAAAGTGGCTTTTTTATTTTCATCTTACACTGAGAAAACAGTTAGGCTAAATGATACACCTAGAGTCTCACACTTAGACAGAACAAAGCTAGATCTGTCCATTTTCCACAGCTCTCAAGTCCCTGAGATGAAGCTACAGAAAATCAAGGAACCAAGCCCGGTCTCCATCGTTTGTTAGCTTCCTCATGTCTGGCTTCTATACAGGTAAACGTCTCATCAGGGACCACTTACGCTGTCTATAGGATGACTTCCCAGGTTCTCTTCTCAGCCTCCTCTGTCATTTCCATGAAAAGCCTGGGGGAAAGCAGAGTAGAAAGTGGAGCTTCCTCGCTGCCCGTGAAAGCCCTGTAATCTCATTTGTGATGTATTCTGACACTATTCGATTTTCTTAGACAAAATATTTACCTAGATGTTAAGATAAATCCAGAGCCTGTTTATGCTTTCCAGGGCTTACTGTAGATTACTTGTAAGAAATTTCCCGATCTGCACATCAGGCCAAACTAGTAAGGAAGAGGCTCACGCCGATGGTTCTCCACGTGGCCACTCATACTCCTGGTGACGGAGTTGTGTAAGAGGCACTCACGGCACGGAAAGACGTTTGGAGAAGGCCATGTAGAAATAAACAGTAAAAACCAGTAGATTTCCCTGCAGATTTCCTAAGAAAACAGTGTAGCAACGACCCTAGTCTATTTTTTCTTCTTTCTCATTGTCACATCTAATTGTGTTGTTCAGACTCCCTAGCACATGTACACAGGTTGACATGTCAACGAGAGCAGAGACTCGGGGAGATGAGATCTTTATAGCGATATAAAAAAGATTTGTTTTAAACCCATGGAATCAAATTTAAAAGAAATGTTACATTTCTGCTCAGTGTTTGAGGAGAAATTAAATAGCAATTGAAATGGAAGATGTATACACATACTTTTAAGTTTTTTTTGTTTCTTTTTTTGCATTATTTTGGCCAGGGCGGGGTTTGAACCCACCACCTCCGCCATATGGGGCTGGCACCCTACTCCTTGAGCCACAGGCACCACCCCACGTACTTTAAGTTTTGTGTGTATGTTCTGCAGTTAGCTGCAGACGTGTTTTTGTTACTGTCAGTATTTTTCATATGTTTGTGGGATTCAGGTGTTAGCTGGTTAGCTCAGTTGTTAAGAACATGATGCCAATAAATTCAAGGCACAGACTTAATCTAATCTCTCACAATTCAGATCATTGTGAGATTGTATCCTCTAAAACAGTGTTTTTCAAACTTTAATCTCACGGCACACTTGAACCTATAATTAAAACTTCCACTGCACACTTAAATTATGTTTATCTGAAAAAAAAGAGTAGAGAACGAATATACTTACTATAGTTCGAACTTCTTTCGAAAACGATTAATGATCTTTAAAAATGTTCACTGCACACCAGTGGAAAGTCACTACTCTAAAAGAATATGTATTTACTGTATTGCTTTGTGCTTCATACTTAAACGTTCTTGGCACATTATAGGCATTCAATTAATATTTTATTGACACTCTACATCAATCATCTGGTCCAAGGATAAAAAAGAGGAGAAACAATCACCCTTTGTGAAATCTCCCTGCCTCTTGCTGGCTGTAGGACCTTGCGTGAGTCACATAAACTCTACCCCACATTTCTTTGTCAATCATTGACGAAGTGAGATGATGTATTTAAAGCATTTAACACAAAATCCAGAACTCCAAGCATAGTAAAAATAGCCACTATTTATTAAGTGCTTGCTTTGTACCGTGCTGAACACTGTTGGGCCTCCCTGCACCCTCTCTGTATCATAGCTGTTGTACTGTCCCCATTATATTATAGATCAGGAACTGAAAGTTGAGAGGGGCAATGACACCTGCTTAAGGTTACATGGTGTGTTTCTTAAGATTGTTTTACTTGCAAGAACAGAAAAACCAACTCAAACCCAATCAAGAAAATTGATTGCTTCACCTAACCAGAAAAGCTCAGAAGTATACTAGCTTGGGGCACGGTTTAACTCAGAGGGTCACAGTACCATCTTTTGGCTCTTTTTCTTTGCAAATGTTTCTCAGCTTTTCCCTGACGGTAACCAGGACGGCTGCCAGCAGCTCCCAGGGTTACACAGTTTCACACCCAGGCAACAAGATGCACTCGCCCTACAACTACTGCAAAGAGCCTTGAGTACCCTGATGGCAGCCCTGAAGCAAATGTCATGGCAAAGGCCAGCGTTGTTCTGATGGGCTGAGAGCTATCAGGATCCAGCGGGCACAGTCAGCACCACACACGCAGAGTGGCTCTCTCACGGCGGGAGAGACACGCGCAGTGTCCACGGAGCAATGAGAGCTAAAACGAACACCTGTTACTTCTTTCCTTCCAGCAGGCAGAGAAACAAGATGACCCTTGAAGACTTGGTCTAGGATGATATTTAATCTGAGCAAAAATAATGGAGTGTAAGTTTTACATTGATACATTAAATTGGTATTAGCACATTGCTTTATCATTTGCAAGATTTGTTTGTTTTTTACCTAAATTATCTTTTGTCCTCAAAACTGAACTATGCGATTGGAAGGACAAATGATATTATTTACCCTCAGGGGAGAAAATTAAAGCTTGGAGGAATTCAGCAAGTTATCTAAGTATGCACTTCAGGCACGGGGCTGAACTGGGATTGAAGCAGAGGACTCACTGGTTCGTAATCCAGTGTCCTTTCTGGAATACTACCTTCTTTGGAGAGGGAGGTATTGCCTCTGCTTATCATCTGGAAACTACAGCTCAGAGGTATTAAGCAAAGCATGTCTAGCATTACTCAGCTCTCACGCCAGAACTGATTCACCCCTTATCTTCTGGCTCTAAAAACTGCCACTTCCATTGACAAAGTTCACAAAACAAGTGAGGATGGAAAGTGTGAATTTCCCTTCACCCTTCACTTGTGAACAGCAAGGCCAGTACCTCTTTTCCACTACTTAACAGAACTCATTTTAATACTCAATGACGGGTGACAAAAATATCCATTTGAATCATATTTATACTTGGGAAGGGCTAAAATTCCTGTTCATCCCCTCCTAACGTGTTTTTGTTGGAGCCTAGAGAATTTAATCTGTGGTGAGAAATATCTCTTGCTTCGTTACTGGGACGAAAACCCTATTAGCGTTCTCTCTACACCTCGCCCCCTGAATTCCACCAGAAATGTTAGACCAGTGGCTCCCAGCCTTATAATCACCAAGGACTCCTTTTACATCATCTGGCTTTGTGTGCAAGGAGTTTTACACCACAAAGTTCTCTGTCTTGAAGGGTTGCAGTGTCCAGATTCATGACCGGGGTTGCTCGCTGCACAGGCTGCTTTGGGGTTGAGACCGCTGGGCTGGGAGCACGAGGCACATTGTGCTCTGGTTTCCAGGTCTCAGAATTCCTATGATATCATCAAAGACCAATCAGGGCCTCTCATCATGATATGATCTCTGGTGCTACCAAAATTCCAGCCAAAAGAAAGAAATTTGTGGTTTTAATTAGTTTGGGTGGCCTAATTATGTAAGATAAAAATACAGTATTTTTAGTTAGGCTCTTTAAAATAGTAAGCATAGCTGGTGGGTTCCTAATACTATCTTCACAGACCACAAGGGGCCTAGGACCGCATCCTGGGCAGCATTGGTCTAAACTCTGATTTGCTTTTTTTAATCTTTAGACTATAAAAGAAAGTAGAATTAAGATATATTAATTTTGATCAATATATCAAAGTATAACCATATTTTTGTAATCTTAGAAGTGATGGATGCTGTTGTTCTATGTATAATGATGTTTTCTGAAATAACCATTATTTTAGAACCCCCAAAAAACAAGTTGAATTTATTTATTTTTTCTATAATTATTCCCCTCTGATATTATTGTAACCTTGAGAATGAAGTCACTGGACTTATTTTTTCTTTGAGCAAATAGGATAGTAATATTTGCCTTCCCTAGGTTCCAGAGTTGTTATGGGTTTTAAATATAGTAATGTGTATATGCTTTATAGAACATCCTTGCTGACTTGTACATTCTATCACTGTCTTAGTGTGGGCTGTAAGATAATTAGTTAAGAGGGGTCATTTCTAAAAAGATGGCAATTTGCCTGTAACACTTTCTGTTACACTCAGAATTGAAGATGATCTGTTCTTACTCAAGTGTGAGAAAAGGGAAATTTTGTGGCATGTTTTGTTTTGGTTTGATTTACGAGTATGTGTGTGTGTGTGTGTGTGTAATTAACCTAATTCTATTAATCCCGTTATGGCGTTTGTCCATGGAGCACTGCTGATTTCCATCAGTTTTTTTGTTATGTTGCTGCAATGTAGAGAAATAGGCCTGGCTTTTCCTGGAAATGTCAGTCCAATCTCCAGATGATAGGCTGGGAGAATGGAAAATAATGTTAGTTGAGCTTTACTAAAGATCAAGATTCCCCAACCATTTTCTCATTGTGATCCTCACAGCAACCCTGATGGCATGGGTTATTCTTCTAATTTACAGAAACAGAAATGGAGACTCACTGGAAGGTGCAACTAGACCGAGGTCACACAGATATTCCAGGAGGTCAAGTGGGTCTATGAGACCAAAGCTTTCATCATCTGTAACATGCCTCCCCTCATACACAGGCATGTCTGGGCAAAGAGTGAAATATTTGGGAGCTTTGCTTTGTTCTAGTATCTGGAGCTTTTCCCCTCTGGAATTCCTGAAACCTTCCATGATCTCATCTCTCAACATCAGCCCCCCTTGTCATGAGCCAGTCGGCTAACTGGAAGGTACATACGGAGAAGGCTGGCAGCTCAAGAACATGCAGTTGATCTTCACACAACTCAAGGGTTAGGGACATTGACCCCACAGCCCCGTGTAGTCAAAAGTCCACATGTGATCTTTGAGTCCTTGACCATAATGGCTCCATGAAGTCATTCGGGACACCAGCTGTGACTTGAGCTAATTGCAGTGAACTAAGTCCTCCTCTCGGGGGAACTTGATTAGGAAACCACTGTGGATTTGAGGCCAGAGGATGTGAGTTCACCTCCCGCCTTCCTGACCAGCTGGAGGACAAACGCGTCTCTCTGCCTCTAGATCCTCAGTTATTCGCACCTGCAGGCCTGTCACTGCGACGACCAAGTGCAGTGAAAGCTCACCATAGGCCACTGGCCCCTCCTGTCATTCTCATTTTTCATCCACAGTTCTTCAAGGGGCTGCTCAATATATGTTTTTTTCTTCCTCTGGAAAGTGAAGATAATAACAGTTGATGCTTCACGGGTGGATGTGAGAGTCCTATGGCTGCCCCAGGCTCATTACACCCCCTACATATAAGAGATAAGAACTGATGCAGGGCCGCTGGGGGCATGCCCACATCCCTGCCCACACTCCGTCCACACCCCTCCCACACCCCCTCCCACATCCCCACCCACATCCCTTCTGGCCTGAGTGCACCTGTGGCTGCCAGGCAGGGTTTATGATGCTCCCCCAGGCTGTAGCTTGTTTCTCGCCGGGGTAGGGGGTCCTCTGTGGCATCACAAGGTTTCTGTCAGCCACAAGCAGGGGCAAGCCAGACGTGCCGCAGGTTAACTCCCCGGCGGCTTCCCCAGCTGATGGGGACCAGAGTCGGTGCCTCGGCTTTCCCGCCGTCTCAGGATGAGTCTGGGGGAGTGCCATGGTCTGCCGGATGGTCCCCTGTGGGCCTGACCCAGCCACACATGTTAGTCTGTTCTTCCCTTGCTCTTCTCTCCTTCCTGCCTGGCCTCCTGCACCCCTTCAGGGTGCTTCCTGAGATTACTGCCAAACAGACTCCTCAGTCCTGCTCACCCTGCCCATATGCTGGCCTCAGGGCTGCCTGGGGGACCCAATGAAATTAGCTACCCAACGCCATTGTCATTACCAAACCCCATGGCAACTTCAATTGACAGGTGAGGAACCTGGCTGCAGCCACACAGCGGCGAGTTCCAAGAATCTTTACCTCCTGGGGTGGTTTCCAGGACGTACCAATCAGCTGTCAGATATCAGCAGCCCTGTAAACGGTGGCATCATGCACGGGTGGCTTCTAGTCTTTTCCAGGTGCCACCACTGCTAATGATGACGACATGTAGATGACGCTCTGGGATGCCCTGAGCAGCCATCCACATGCTCTAGCACAGTAGCTAAGCACTGTCTTTTCAGGCCACACAATCTGTCCCCAGAGCAGCTGGAAGTCTGAGCCTATTATCCGTGATTCATAAGCTCTGGATCTGGAATGACCCTAATAGCTGCCATGAAGAGGAATTTGGACTTGGAAATCACAGTCCAGACATGAAGTGATATTTGCAGGCACGTGACAGCTCTTGTGGGGGTGGAAGTTTATCAGACAGCCCAAACATACTGGAGTAACACTGGACAGCCTCCCGTCCAGCACACAGATGTCTGTGGGAGTTGAAACGTGAAGGAAGCGCAGGCTGGGAAGACAGGAGCTCCGTGGGAAGTGTTAGGTGTTGGTGGCTTGGCTCTGGCTGGCTGGCTGGTTGGTTGGTTGGTAATGCATGAACATACAAGGTTACGTAGGGAAATGTCTTTTGAATCAACTAGACCTTAGGACACTGCTTTTCTGGGACGACTTCCTGTCCTCCCCAATGTTCAGTATTGCCTGCCCTCAGCGCACCCAGGGGAGTTCGATGTACCTGGCACGCGGGCAGTCGTCCCTGCGGGCTGCTCCTCCTTCCCTCCTACCTGCGATGGACCCACTACCCACTTCCAAAGGTGATTTACAAAGGGAAGTTTGGGGGCATAGCCTGAGAGGAGATTTACTTCTTGCCAGGTCTCCTATTTAGCTTATAGATTCTTTTTTATAAGGCAGAGAACTCAAGAGACAAGCATAAGAAGGGGTTTTCAACAAAGTCTTTTGTTTCCTACTCAAGATAACTGTGGTAATAACCAGCCATTACTTTGGATTCTCAGCCACCTCAGATGAGATCCTTCTCCTTGAACTCTTTTGAAACTCAGGGCTGGGAATCTCTCCTCATCCCCAGCTTCAGTGACACAAAGAGGGTAGAGGTCCCATGGCCAAGGTCAGTGGCCACAACTGGTCACTGACTCTCCTGAAGGAAACTACCTATCCAACTTTTTATCCAAGACGTTGACAAGATTCAGCTTAAGTTTCTAAGTGAGACTTCTGAAAAGTGCTTGTGACAAAGGTAAACACAGAAACTAAAAATCGAGTTAGATCGGGACCAAATATACCAAAGACAGGAGGTAACCACCTCTTGGAGAAAACAGATGACATAGAAGAACTACTTTGACCTCCGTAGTTGACCACCTTATGTTGTCCTAATTTTCTTTTTTAAAATTTATTTTTATTTATTTTTATTAAATCATAGTTGTGTACATTGATGCACTCATGGGGTACAATGTGCTGGTTTCATATACAATCTGAAATATTTTCATCAAACTGGTTAGCATAGCATTCATGGCATTTTCTTAGTTATTGTGTTAAGACCTTTATATTCTGCATTCAGTAAGTATAACCTGTACCCTTCACGGGACGTACACCACATGTACGTATCAG